>OMLB01001889.1:18792-30247 GCA_900302555.1 Myripristis jacobus
TGTCTTTAACACAACACAACTCTATATTTTAGCAAACACCCTCCTTAATTTTAATCTGAATATTACCACTGTGGCATGTGTAACTGATTACCTCTCCTGCAGGGCTCAGTATGTGAGGCTACAGGGCTTTGAATTTAAAACCATTATTACAAATACATGCACACATCAGGGAAGTCTTATTCCTGTTTTTTATTTACACTATACACATCTGACTGAAGACACAGTACATAATCATGCCATTTAAAAAAAATCAGTGATGACTCCACCCTAGCTGGCTAGTGCAGTCTTGTGAGGTGGTGTAAGGAGGTCAGTTTTATTCTTCATGCAGGTAACACTACATAGCTTATGATCAGTTTAAGAACAATGGAACAATGGAATCCTGATTCATGGATAAGCATTTGAAATGGTCTCCTCATACAAACTCCTAGGTGCACACCTGGATAACAAGCTGGACTGGAAGGAGAACACAATGCCATCTTTAAGAAGGCCCAGTCCAGGCTCAGATAGCTCACATCATATGAAGTCAGAAAGTCTTGTCTCTTGTAAAGCATCTTAGTGAGTGTTCTGCACTGTGCTGTTTAATGATTTCAATAGCAGTTTTAATAGATCCTTATGTCAAAGTGTTCTTTTGAAAGATTTATGAAGTCTTTTGTACCCCCAGACTTACTGTAGGTCTTTCAATGAATACTGCTGATGAAATAATGTTGCTGATAACTATTTATTTGATGTGGTGATGCTGGTAGTGATGCTCATGTGGCATACCTTTTCTACCATCTCCATGTTGTTGTTTAGAGTGTGATTTCATTGATTACATTGTTGCTGCTGCATGCACTTCTCTTCCCTGACCCCTCCCTGTCTCATGATGACTGTAATTTTTTGTGGTTTCGGTTGATCATGCTTGTTAACCTTTCCCTATGCTTATGATGACAAACCAGACCAGTCTTTCTCTTGAATACTGAAAAGGTGTATCGTAACACAAAATTTGGAGCAAAATTACATTTGTATATACTCCATACATTATCTTCTCCTCAACATTGCTTTCCAAAGAGTGTGATATACTGAATATCATAAGGTGATTTGCCCTTCAAGTACCACATTTCCCCCGAGTAACAAAAGCCCACAACTAGCAGCAGCAACACAGTCACACTGCAATTAGAGCAGATGTGCAATATCATTGTATTGTAGGAAATGTAGCATGCAAAATACTGAAATGCTTCTGCAAACTTGTGTTTTGGTTTAAGGGCACAATATCTTGCAGTGCATGTAGTCTACACCTGTCAGTCCTTATTTCTTCATAGTTGAACAGACATAATGAGGAAAGAGATTTGGAAGAATCTTGTTGGAAGTGTTAGAACTCTAAACTACAGTTGTGAAAGCCAGATATCTTATAAGCTGGCAAAGACATCATGGAGACAACAGCCCTATCAAAATCTAATGTAATTTATTAATAAATATGGTCATTTCGTGTTACAGACTGTAAACATCTGGCTGGGGATACAGTTAAACGCCTATCTCAACAGCTAAATATATCAGAGGTTGTTGTTGGTCAATGGCTCTGTCAAAGCCTTACATAACTACACTGTGGTCAGTTCGTGGTACGGTGCTGTAAACATCTGGCTGGGGACACAGTGCCCAGTCCTTACCAGACTCTGTGGCTTATAGCAGGATGTGGCTTTGACAGAAATGAGTAGTCATTACACGGTCAAGCTCAATATTCGCTGGAGGACGATAGCAATGGTCAAATGAATGTGTTTATACAGCAAAATAAATTTTGAGGCTGTTTTTTTATGCAAAAGTAATCCAGATGCAGATCTGGGCATTTCAAACATGCTTTTCAACAAACACTGAAATTCCTATAGTCTTTCAGTGACAGCAGATATTGATAGGCTAGATCTCCATCTCCTGAAGTATAAAAATCATTTACAGTTACAAAACACAGTTGCCCTAAAGGGTTAGCCAAAAGCTGCATGACATTGTATTGCTTAATTTCGAGTCAAGTAAATTGTGAGGACTTGTTTTTATTACCAGCAACACTAAAGAAAATATATATTTTCAATCAGCATTTGTTACACATTCCAACACATTGCAAAATGACCAGTGAAAAGCTAATGTGCACTTCTTACACATCTGAAAAATATGAAAACCCCTGGATTGACAATATCTTGCAACTCACATTTCTAGGCGTTACAAGTATTTGAGAAATAAATTTGAACAAGCACTGATATTTAGAACCATTTGCAAGTACACTGCATTACCAAGGCCTGATTACTATGAACCAGCGTAAATTATCTTGTAGCTGCTTATTCGCGTACCCAGGCTAGGCCCGTGGTTGCAAGAGGGCGGAGGGCAGAGTAGCCCAGATATCCCTACCAGTCAAGCTGGGACATGCAATCTCCCAAATGTTATAATATACATTATGTGCTCAAATCAATAACCACTTTTTGGTCACAATCAGTGCTTAGACAAGAAGTGCCAGGAAGCAAGTGCATCATGATTTCCTTGGTGAAATGATCCCCTTTTTTTCTCTTAACTTGCTGAGAATCATACGTGAGAGACAGTGGTTACTTCAAATCACAACACAGAGCTTTATGAAAGACTGTGCCAATCAGCAACTTTCCTCCATAGGGAGCTGCAACAGACGAACCCATGATCACACTGCCATTGTCAGCGTAGACCTGGGTCACCACTGGCTGCTCTGAGTGAATATTCTGGATCTGGATGACCTGTACAGAGCAGGAAAAGACATATGTAAATGCCTCAGTACTTACAATACTATGGAGATTTCATATATTTTGTACTGGTAAAAATGAATAAGCAAACCTCTGATCCAGGGGGATCCTCAGGGTTGTACATCAGAGCTTTCCATCCATTTGGGTGACAACCTAACCACAGGTCACCAGTTTCAGGTTCAACTTCAACGTTGTCACAAAGTGAACCAACAGCCACAGACTGGTGAGGGATCAGGAGAGAAAGTCATCAAAACAGAGATCACATTTATGCCATGGCATCTGGGTTTTGCTCTCCATACTATGCAATGCATACCTGCAGTGTTATAGCTCACCTTTTATAAAGATATGTCCATTGAGTTTTTGAGATTGAATATAAATATCATACATAATAAGGTCAGCACAGTATTACTTTAACAAATTAGTACTCAGCCATATCTGAAAATAACAATGGTATTGTAGTCAAACATTAACCTCAGATTGATGTTAATAAAGCATATTTATGTATGAATGGTGCAACTGAAGTTATTGAAATGTGCAATATATACTTAGTGCATTTTCTCATTTCTACCACTTGAAATATTTACCTTCACAGAGACCAATGTATTGTCCGCTTGTCTCTCCAAAACATGCACATTATGGTCCAGTATATCTACCACATATAAGTGCCTATAATTAAGAAAAAACATTGTACATTGTGCATCCAGTGCATGGAAGTCAGGCATTTAGATTATATGTGACGGATTCAGCACAAACCTGCAGAAAGGGACAGTACCTTTTGTCTGGTGATAAATTGATGCCATTGGCAAAATAATATCCGTCAGACACCACTTTTACTTCCCCGGGACTATAGTACACAACATTACCCCAGGGCTGACTTAGAAAAGTCTCAATTTGTCTCAGGATTTCGTGGCTGAAGTAGTGATCATTGGTTGCATAGAAGCTGTCAACTCCCACTGCAACAATATCATTCACACTGAAAGACAGAAGAAATAATTACATTACATCTGGTGTTGATAGTGTATAGATTATTGCATGGGACAGTCTCACAGGAACACTTCCCTCCTAAGTGAATTTTACGTTTCAGTGACTCACAAGTGCCTGCAATTCAATGTACATTTGTGATGGGCTTTATCACCACACTTTACCTGTGGAGAAGTTCATGCTTTATGGTTTTCAAATACACCAAGGAATGATCCTCCTCAACAAATTTAAAGATCTCCACTTGACTATGAAATTGGCCTTCATGTCGAGGGTGGCTGACAACAAACAGGTATATTGTGTCATCTGAAAAGTGATCAGACACATGATATTATTTTTTTTAAGAATACAGGAAAACACCAAGAAGCAAACCTATTCACAGAGAAATACACTCAGTTTTAAGGAGAGTCAGTTCATGTCCTGTTTAGCTCGACAAACCTGAAAAATAAATAAAAGTAAAGAAAGCTACAGCACTTAAGGGCGGCACTCCCCGCTGATAGAAACAGGAATGTGAAAAAGTAGCTGATTATCTTGTAGCCACAGGGAAGAAAAAGCTCAAATATGTGCCCAGAACCAGTTGAGTGGTTGGGTCTGCTGCCTCAGGAGCCAAACATGTCCTCGACATGGGAGTCCCACTAAAGGTATCGCCCATATTCTGCCTCTCTTTCTGCTTCCCAGCTGCCAAAACTGAATAAAATCAATACGGGTGCATGAACTAAAATGAGAATAATTTTTTTCAGGTCTGACTGTTGTAAAGCATGGGAAGCCGCATAAGTGACTACCGAATTAGTTAAGAAAAAAAATATACTACAAACAAAAGAGCTTCATCTGTTTTAGAAAAAAAGTTTAAAACAAAGCAAGAAACAAATCTTGGCTACTCTCACTGTGCCCAATGTCACTGAAGTATTCACCTCTCAGGTCAGCCTACATACTGCATTTCTGCACAAAAATCAACAGCAGCAATGAAAACACCACACCATGCATCAACACATAAACCAGCTTTACCAGATATGCAGCCAAGTGAACTGAAGCTACTGCTTGAGTTGATTCTTCCCATGTCACAAAATCAACCAGCAGAGAACCACTGGCTTACCAGAAACCTTATCTAAATTGTCTGAGCTCACTGACAATTTGTGGCACTTGTGTTTTTGGAAGAACTGAGATCTTGATTTTACCGCTTGGATCGATGTACACACTGATGCCATGGGGATTGAATGAGTTCAGATCAAAGTTTCTTGGCATGCGCAGCTCCATTGGTTTCAGTCTAGTATCTTGCAAATCAAGGGAGAAGATCTTCCCTGCACCGTCAGAGAACGAGGGCATTCCAGGATACTTCAAACCCTATAAGGATATCAAAATGCACAGAATATTCAAATAGCTTCATTTCTAAATAGATGATGACACTATTTAATAGGACAATGAAAGTTTAAGATTACTGGGGAAACACTGCAGACTGTTTGGCACTGTGATTTTATACAAGTGTTTCTTCGCTTAGCCTGCCTTGTGGCACAGGTGTATCCTCAGACATTCAAGTATATACAGTATATTACATGCCATGTAATGTTCAGCTATGGCTCAAATTACAGTACACTTACAGCGCTGATGAGTGCAATCCCATTTGGAAGAATGGTTATATCCTCTGACCCATAATCTGGAAAGAATTTGCAAGTTACAGTTAATTTACTCACATGTGCATTAGATTCTCTGGTGCTTCCTTACACACTTACCAAGATTTTTGAGCAGGACACAGTTAGGGAGGTGATTCTGGACAAGCTCTCTGGAAGCAAGGGCCCTTTTCCTGCAATGTTTTCAACCCAAATAAGAAGCTACATGATCACAATGTGACTTTCCTTAACACTGAGTAGTTATAATTCAAAGAGCTGCAGACAAGCGTAACAGTTACTCCTAACTTGCGGCGCCAGTGTGGAGTAAACAACTTTGGAAAATAACCTAACGCTATTATTTTATATCTTGAACTTCGTCGGTAAACCCACCTTAAGTTCATTATTCTCTCTCCAAACAAGGCCGATAAAGCCGCTACGAAAAGCGAGATAAAGACCAGCTTCCCCATTTTGAAACTGCTCCCGGGCCGCTTTTTGCAAGAAAAAAATGTTTTCACGTCTCAAACTTTTTTTTTTTTTTTTTTTTATACAAAGAGCCCTTCTGCAGTGGCGTCAACAGAGGGCGTCACTAATGATGCCTTCCATGACCGTCGGAAAAATGTTAATTACAAGTTTAGCCCATATGAACACTCCAAAAAGCCAAATCAAAATATGACGGTATTCTTAATTTTCGTTGATGCCCAATTTGCAGAGATGAGACATTAAAGTCAGAGTACGCTTTAATTTAACTTGGATGGTTCATACAAGTTGGTTCAAGTAAGTCGTGTAATTAATTAACATTAGCACATCAGATAATCTGCATGCTTGATGTGACTTCTCTTACGCTCTTTTAAAAACATTGTGCGGCATCTCCAGTGTTAGATACAAAAAACAAAACAAAACAAAACAAAACAAAAACCACCACAGTCCTTAACTTGTTGCATTTGCAATTTCAGGCGTCCTAAAAAAACTGACAACGAGAAGCACCTGAACGCAGCATAATTCCGGCTGGTTGGAGCATGGCTAAATCCGGAGCCGCCCTTTCTTTGTAGCCAAAATCAGAGCTGGTTACACCTGTTGTTACAGAATGTAAAATAATACAGTTGATTATGATTAATCACATTAATCAATGCATGAAAACACTCTAAAAATCAGTGTGGACATGATACCTTGTGCTTCTGGTTCAGACTAGTTAGAAAACCTTTAGAATGAGTGAAAGTTAACATAACAGATCCTCGATGGTTTTAGCTTTGTAGGTCTTTTTTCATCAAACAATCCTCTGGTTATTCAGTGCTCTTTAACAACTACAGTGGCACTTAAAGTTAAGGCATATGCCGTATTGTGTAACTGTGGAGGAAGATCACAAAGCATTAAGGGAGTTTTTGCACCTGAAATGTTATTACTGGTCTGACACTTTTCAAGTATAATTCATAAATTTCTAGGGGTATCGAAGTGATTTTTGGGGCAGACCGATTTGCCTTGCACAGTTCATTATTAGAATCAGTTGTAGCCTTAAATATACTCTTATGAGTGCTTACACATGTGCTAGCCTGCTATTTTGATGAGCGCTGAGAACAGTGCGATGTGTGAGTCCTTGGTCTTATGTTACAAAGCACTATTTTTCATTCATGTTTACCAGAATGGCGAAACATGGACAGATTCTCACACACACACACATAAAAAACCTGAATCCCAAACACATACCAACACAGAGTATGGTACATACACCTGCTCTCACACACATCCTGCTGAATGAATCCAATAGATTGTAAGAGTGAATTCAGTGGACACACACACTTTATCAAAGCTCACCAGAATAGTAGAAATGTACAAATGTATGCACACACCTCACAGCTCTTATGAGGCATCCGTTTTGACTAAAACAAATTGAGTGTAAATCACTTAGCGCCAATATTGATTGTAAAATAACTGCACATTTCCAACAGGTAACATAAGCAGGTAAGCAACCTCTCTAGTTCCAATGCAAACCCGTTAACAGAGGATAATCAATGATATGTAGTGGCCGGAAAGACCTGTTTAAATTGTTTATTTCTGAAGTTGTTTTTTGCAAGTGATGAGACTCCTCCCAACATAAAACAAAAAGTTACAAAATTGTCTATGTAATCAAAATCATGTGTAAGAGACTTCATAAAAAACAAACATGAACACATACGTACACATACAGAGGTGAAAGTAACATAAAATTGGCAAACTATTGACCCTGTGATACTCAGCATTGGGTGCATGCAACCTGACAGTAACTGTAGAATATCTACAAAAGTCCAATTAAAGAATGATAGCATCTAACAACTTCAAAACACCAACAACTCCTGCACATAATGTGTGCAACCATCGAGCACTGTTAAGTGGGGTACACCAGACTCCTGACTTGTTTTGTGAAGTCGTGTAAAGGTTCACAGTGTAATACAACAGCAGGATCCCCCAACAAACAGTTTCAAGCAAGACTGTATATTTGGAACATACAAAATAAATTTTATTATCCATTCTCTTCATGTCTACATCTTATTAGAATTTCTAGACACTGGCATTGTGAAATAACACACCCAAATTAATTCTAATAATCCTGACAGGTGCAACAATACATTTCTGTCAAGTCCAGATGTCAAAATATAACGTGAAAATCAATTTAAATCTTCTCTGTAGTTCAACATAAAAAAAGGGGAGCCATGGCCTTGGCCTTTAGCTGAGAGCTCGGCAGGACATGGCCATGAGCACACACAGACATAGGTGAGGAGGTGGCTTCAGGGTTGAGCCCCGGTGGCTGCTGGGACTTGTGTGGCCAGAGTGTTGGGGGCAGAGATGACAGGTGATCCAGCAATGTTAGCCAGTGGCTGTGAGGAGGACATTGAGGTGATACCTGGAGGTGACAGGAGATTCACTCATCACTTCAAAATGTTCTTATTTACGTGCCATCACGTCTTAAATCACAGATAAAATGTTTTCTTTCTAGATACAAATGGGCTAATCGTGCTCATTAGTACAACGCAAAGAACTTACCAGCCATCATACTAGAGGAGCTGACTGGTGTCGAGCTGGCAGCCATTCCTCCGGGAGTGGCCCCCCTTCCCTGATCTTTGACGATGGGATCTGAGAATAGAAATGCATTTGAGCACCTTGTAAACCAAGGAGATATGGTGACACAGTCCATCCACATGCCTTTGTATACTTAGATTTGGTTAGAGCAATAAACCCACGCAATATATAGGAGACGAGCACAAGGGCAAAAAAGTGAGAAAAGGCCGTCTTACAGAAGTAGGGATGATCCATGGCCTCTCTAGCTGTGAGGCGGGCTTGATGGTCATAGCGCAGTAATTTGTCCAGGAAGTCCAGAGCCTCTGTGCTGACCAGGTGCTGGTTCTCACTGTGCACGAATCTCTCCCACCTTTTACGGGAGTGTCTGAAGATAAAACCAGTCATGAGGATAGAATGCAGGGTATCCCATTAGTAAGAAAATTTTTAATAATATTTTACGGAGGTCAAAGAGTATGCCATCTTCTTACCTTCCGAGAATGTCATTGAACCGTGGATCTAGTTCAATGTTGTACTTGTCAATGTAGTCATACAGGTCCTCAGTGCCAAGGACTTTTGCGATTCGCACAAGCTATGATTTAGAGGAAAAAGAACAAAACAAAGATTAAATATAGGTATCTGTGAAATCATGACTGGTGCCACTTTTCATACAGTTTAACTGTATGAATTATATTGTATTTTGTGGCATTATAGCCAGATACATAGTAGGGCTGGTGGGGTCTTAATCAATTCAGACAGCCAGACACAGTAGTACATGCATTACAATGGGCTCTACAGCAGAGTAAGGAAATTAAAAAAAAAAAAAACAAAAAAACAAACAAAAAAAATATCGCCTTAAAACCATCAGAATAGGTTTCACTCAGCACCAACAGTTTCAGGAGTCAGAGATTTTGCTTTGCATTTATGGTCTGTTAAATAACTGAAACTGAATCAGCTGCCAATGAGAATCCTATTGTTAACCTGTAGCTCATATTTCATTGCCTGTAGCCATCTGCCGTGTTCACACAGAATTCGATAATGGTTAGGTAAGCCTAATTTTGTGTTTAATTTTGTTTGTTGTTCACTACAAATTTACCTTCATTTAACTTCACTTAACTTAGCTTCAGTTTGTGATGATCAAATCAATACAACTATCATTATTTACAAAACAAGCCTGCAATACAGTGCATGTTATACTGTGGGATGGGCAAAAAGAGATGAATGACATCACCCATGGGGAAAATACTCTGGAAGCATAACTGTTAGGTGAAGAATGCCGCAGTACTTGTTGTCTACCAGGTGTGATTTCGTAAAACTTTGAGTGGGAAGCAGGGGAGTGCTTAAAATGTGAGGCTCTGTCAGTGCTCCCATTGGTTGAGTCAATATTATGGGTGAAGGGAGGAGCAGTATCAGACCTTTAAGTTTGATGTTTGCAGGAGGTTGGTTACCATGGCAGCAACAGTTGCCACTTTTCATTAAAAATGAAAAAATAAAATGTAACTCATGTTTGGCCTTATTCTTCATACCTGATCGTAGTTGTCATGTCCGTGAAAGAAGGGCTCCTTTCTGAAGATCATGCTGGCCAGCATGCATCCCAAACTCCACATGTCCAAGCTGTAGTCATACATCTATCAAAAGTATAGAGGTGGAAAGCTATTATCCTGCTCTATGACTTCAATTTTGAACAAATAAACTCATTCAAAAACACAGATTCTGGTTACATTTTGACCACCCAGTTCTGGACTGGTGCAACCTGAGCTGTAGAAGAACAGTATGTTGTCCTCACCTGGTAATCCACCAGCAGTTCAGGTCCTTTGAAGTACCTGGACGCCACTCTCACATTGTATTCCTGGTTTGGGTGATAGAACTCTGCCAAGCCCCAGTCAATCAGGCGGAGCTAAAAGGTGAGAAAATTTGGAGCCAAGTGTGGTCAATAGATTGTAATCAGCCAGTGTCAGTGCAGGCATGACAGGTGAAAAAGCAGACAGTATGCGATACTTTACCTTTCTGTGTTCATGGTCAATCATTACATTGTGTGGCTTAACATCTCTGTGCATAATCCCCATACTGTGGCAATAATCAAGAGCCTGACCAAGTGAGGAGAGAAAAAAAGCATCTTAGAGTAAAGTTGAGTATTAACACACATTACTCTTAATGTGCAACTAATACCAACCAGAACTTTGTGGAAATGTTTCTAGCAAATATTTCACAACTGCAGAACAACATATTCAAACCGAGCATGCATACCAAATCAACACCAAAAACTTCCTTACCTTCAAGATTTCATACATATAAAACCGAATGTCGAAATCAGACAGGGTTTGATACAGTTGCTGCAAAATAAATAGAGAAATATGTTTAGGACATGCACTATTAGACATACCTTTGGTATTCAATTATCTGCTATGTGATTACAAAAACAAAACAAAAAAAAATTCATCCTTACTTTAAAGTCCGTGTTGTTGACATGCTCAAAAACAAGAGCAGGGGTTCGGGACTAAAAGGAAAAATGAGGAAAAGATGTGTTCATATATACCAGAATTATTTCCATGACTCTTAAATAGTGATAAATGCAAAAAGGACAGCAAAATTACCACAGGATCCTTGACAATATCTAAGAGTGAGATGATGTTTGGACCACCTCTCAGGTTCTCCAGGATCTTTATTTCTCTTTTGATTTTCTTTTTTTTGACCGGCTGTGGACAGAAGCATTCTTGTGAGATCACAGAAGTGACTGCTAATGTGGTGTGCTAATTAAAAGAATAAAGTACAACTTCAAAATTGGGATATTCAATTATTTACGTACCTTCAGTATTTTGACGACGACTTTTTCATTGTTTGTGATGTTTATGGCTTCAAAGACTTCACTATATTTGCCTCTGCCTAGTTTTCTGACTAGCTGGTAGTCGTCTTGGTTCCTGAAAGGCAAAAAGCCATTATGAACATTGCTGAGCTGTCTTTAACCAAAAGGTAAAGCAAATACAGCATAACTAGAGCACCAGACAAAGATTCCCGTTTGCCTTACCCCCATTCAACAACATGGGACTCATAGTCCCAATATTCCCGAGGCCTCTGTGTGTTTACATCAGGGTAAACTCGAGAGCGGCTTGGAACAGG
>OMLB01001889.1:30267-53260 GCA_900302555.1 Myripristis jacobus
CCAGACATATTCTACACAAGATCTTCTCTAAATCTCCTAAAAAAGACAAAACAATGACAAAAAAAAAAAAAAACATTTAAAATTATAGAGGGAATCGCAAAAAACAATGTGTGACTTATGATCATTGTGAGTGCTGTTCATACATATGTAGCATTAAGTGCACTTCAGAACACTTAAAAACTATAATTATAATGTTAGCTAACACAAGGTAGCCTAATTGATCAACAGATAATACCTTGGAGGTTCCCTCCAGGATGATTGTGACAGATGAGTTAGAACAGGAGTAGCTGAGACGCCTTTATGGTAAGAAAACTATATGGGCATACAAACAGGGAACAGACAGAGTTAGGGCCTACAACAGTTTAGCCATTTGCATTAAGTCAATATTATACATAGTACTGAGAAATGCAAATGAACTCATCAAAAACAAACACGTGACTTAGGAAATTAAAGTTTTTCACTGTTGTGGTCACTTGAAGTTGCTCTTGCTGACGGTGTCATTAAAATGCTTAAAATGGAAAGTCAAATGTTGCGAAAATGGGGGACAACAGTGATACAGAGTGAAACTGTGGCACAAGGGACACCAAAGACAAATGTTTAAAAAATGAAAGAAAGAAAGAACTTAGAGCAGCATGGATGCATCTGCTCTGCAAAATCTGTTGGTGTGTTTGAGCATGGTGTTGTAAGAAGTTGAGAAACCTGAATGCTAAAACGGGGCATCCAACCAGTCTAATCAGGAGGTACAGGGTTCAATGCAGTCATCACTGGGGTCTACACGAAGGCAATATCTCCTGTAAATACAAAATAGACAGAAAATAAACGTTGATGAGGACAATTACTGCCAATTAAGCCAACAGGAGCAAATTCTGTTAGCTAAGGGGGAACTAGCTAATTTGTTGCATGAGTTATGTCTGTGCGCCAAACGGCCTGTGTGGTGCAAAACACTTACTCTCGTTCTCTTATGGGCAATTAACCTGCTTGGTACTTGGCACTCACATGTAAACTATTAGTGTAGGCACAGACCCTATGTGGCTCAAGGCCTACACAAGTGTAGTAGAGCTAGCTAGCTATCAGGCAAACCGGGCGTTTGGTCGGAATGCTAGCTAGTTAGCATTAGCTCGTCAACAGCAGAGGGAAAAGCCGGGTGGAAAGTCACAGACCAATTGCGAGCTAACTCGCGGCCATATTACGAGGCTATGGTCAAAAAAAGCAACAGTCCACGTCGAAATTGTCAAACAAACGCCCTGGTGGGTATTAATAATATGACGCTACATTATAGGATTCGAGGAATTGCTTTCCAAAAGCCAAAAAGTGCTAGGCTAACAAGCTAGGGGAGTGAATAGCTTGCAGCCTGGCGAGGCAACTGCCTGACAACGCCTTGAGAAAACATCCTAAAAACACTGTTATCGAACAGCAGTACGACAGCCCAGTTATGTTAGATGGTTCCTGCATTACCCTGTTTGTAAAACAGTCACCAAGACTCCCAAACACACGTGGATTCATGGTTAAATAACCCAATTTATATTACCTCTCAACGTTGTTGGGACGTCAATATGGCGATGCTTGGGATCAAGAGCTTAGTGCAAACAGCCTTGCCTGCAGAGGGCGCTCTTCTTTTTTCTTCTTCATAGAGAGACCACAGCTCTTGCTGCCACCAACAGGTCTACTCGAAGGAGAAACTTTACACAATACTGACGCTGCATTTGTTTTCATTCTTTCATGTGTTTACACCAATTATTTAGGTTACTTCCCACCTTTTAATCGTTGGTCCACCCAGTCATTCAAAATCCACTCCTCATTTTGCTTGTTTCCCGCTGTAGGTGATCCTAGACTTTTCAATATGAGGGAACTAAGAAGAGCTCTGCTATAATTAGTGAGACTGTGCCTCAGTGAATCCTATCTGAAAATATTTTTGTGTACAGTTATTTTAGTGCATTCTACTGTAAGTGAGAAGATTACAACACTGGTGAGAGTGAGAGTGACGTTATGAAACATGGATCCTACATGGAGGGAGATGAGCCACACAGTCAAATTTCTTCCTCATTTTGCTCGAAACTTCCTGGAATCGTTTTTATGGCAGAGACGGTATTTGGAAACCACCGGTTTAATACCAACCCTTTGACCTAAGACACAGCAAACATGACAGTCTGGTCAAGACTCTGGAGTTTTGTATTGAAGCACATCTCTTCTAAAATGTCCTGCAGGATCTATTTGAAAAGGTGTGCGTTTAAGGGGACACAGGCCTACGCTGGATGGGTGGGCAATGGTGAAATGGTAACAGAAAACAATGCATGCTCTATGCCATCATTAAAAGGCATCATTTCCCAACACAGGGAAACCCAGGGGCATTTTCTCTAAATGACCAACCACCTATACAATCAGCACACAATAGAGACAAACACTATTCCATTCTTGTGCCTTTCCACTGTTGAAGACATTAGTTTTCAAACTGAAGTGATATAATGAATAAGCCTTTGTGGTGGGATTTGGGCCAGTAATCATTGGCCATCTACCTTCTCATTTGTAGAGGATTCCCAAAGTCATGCACTGTTAACCTCACAGAAATAGTCTGTGACTGCAACTCAATCTGATGAATATTGTTAGAAGCTATCATTAGCATGGACCGGGCCTTCTAGAGTTGAAAAAGCAGCTGTATATAAACCCCTGGCTGCGCTCTTGTTGCCATGCAGTGCATGTTGCTGGGGACCAAAGACAACAATGAAGCTGTAAGTTTTCATATGCTGAATCGTATCTTTTTCTCACTTCAAAATGTAGTCACTGAAGCTTAATTTTATTTCCTAGAGAACAAAATGATGATATGAAACACAACATAAAAAATATATCTCAGTGCTATCTTAACACTATTGTTTTGTTTTGTTTTGTTTTGTTTTGTTTTGTTTTGTTTTGTTTTGTTTTGTTTTGTTTTGTTTTGTTTTGTTTTGTTTTGTTTTGTTTTGTTTTTAAATCTCTTTCAGCCTCCAGTGCAGTCTGTTACTTGTTGGATTTGCAGCTGTTGTGCTGGCAACCCCATTAAAAGGTAAACCAATCTGAGGAGAAACCATGCTTTATATCTAATAGTATGCACAGACTTACTTTACAGGCTATAAAGCACTGTCATTCAATTTTTTTGAATACCACACTGAGAATAACACATTTTCTATGCTTTTCTTTTCAAGAACAAAGAGAAAGTGTTTTAAGCTTCCTCAGTGGTAAGTCTTTATGTCAGTTTTATATGTTGCAGTATGTAGCCCTACATGCAAAATATTGCAAATGTTTTCGTTTCTCATGGCCTTTTATTACTGTTATAGGTGCACTTGGGACGGCTCCTACGGAAAAGACCACTCCTGAAAATTTCACAGGTCTGTCATGCAAACTTTAATTGTCAGATTATCAGCTGTCACTACATACACACATTATTAAAGCTGGTGGGTCAACTTATGCCTTGTCAAAAAAAGCTTAACATTTAACCAGATCCTGAAAGTAGTTTTGGATCCTCAAATACAAACCACAGACACAAGAGCCAAGTCAAAGCAGAGGAACAAAAAAGAAAAAGCAGAATTTGAAAGCCATCACCTCTTTGTTATTTTATTGTTCAGGTAAATTTTTATGTAAAAGCAAGCAATTTAACATACACCATGATTTCAGTGAATCACTACTTATTGCCTTTTTCCACAGCTCAGAACCCTTCAACTAAACCTGGGCCAGAGGAAAATTCAGAAGGTACATTTTAGTTTTTCCCCCTATTGATGTAAACTTGCAGAGGATACAGATTGGTATGGAAGTGTATAAGAAATTATACCATTAGACTGCTAATTTAACAAGGTATAGCAAGTGATGGATTAAAAGCACTGGCCTCGATCTCCGTCAAACTCACCCACAGTCTTGTTCATTCACAGATATCTCAAAATCTACAGAGAGTGGTTACAGCAATGGGTTCACAGGTATGTGAGTTATGTGCTCTTTGATGTTTCAAATGGATCTTATACAGATGTAAATGGTTTCTTTCTGTTTCAGACCCAGCACTATCTGAGAAAAACCTTGGAGGTGAGAGCAGAGGTACAATAGCCTACATTAATACTATAACCTACAGTCATTGGCTTATCAGTATGTCATAATCCTCTCTTCACAGAGGAAAATGACTACCAGACCCTTTAGAGTAAGACATTCTTTTTTTTTTTATAAAATGACATAAGTAAGGAACTATTAGTATGGTATTAGTATCCCATACTGATACCACACGAACCTAGTAGTGTGGTATTATTATGGGATAAGAATTATGTGACTCAGAATAATACAGCCTTACAGATATAGCCTGATTTGTGTGCACAATGTCTCTTAATAACAGTGAAGGAGAAAATCAAAGAAATGACAATCAAAGAAGATGTGGATTTAGATGTTGTAGTTGTAGTTTGAAAACACCCTGCAGTAAAGAAAGATTAACTTTGGGCAGTGACTGAAAAAAACATAGAAACAATGAGCTTTTTTTCCTCCCAGATGCGTTCAAAGACCTTGACAGCCACGAGAACGTGATGCCTAATGTTGTGGGCAACAATAAGGCACCATCAGGCCGAAAGGCCCCAGTGGATGCAGACCATAATTTGAGCAACGGACTGGTTCTGGTGGGGACACACCAAACAAGCAGTGAGCTCACTGATCTCAACAGTGGGGAGAGAGTGATGCTGGATGGTCAGGAAACAGGAAAATCAGCAAGAAAACAAGCTATCAGAGTAAGTGGAGTCCAAATGGCTGAAAATGCTAGTCAAGGCATCGGTGTTCGTAGAAACGCAAGACCTGGAGGAGATCAGCTTCTGCATCAGGTTGATGGGCTGAATGGTATGCTGGCCCTAGGTCAGAGCAGAGAACAGCTGGATCGGGACAGTTTCGAGGTTGCCAATGGTAGACCTGTTGCAGCTGGCAACAGCAGAGATGTGGACTATGACGGTAAGACTTGATTCTGTGTCAAATTAATCCGAGTGTTAAGCTTGGATCAATGAAAGTCTGAACAATTCATCTTAATTTCCCCACAGAAACTAGAGAATTCACCAGCGTTGAGATGTATCCAGCAGGTAAGCTCACAATTTGTTTGTGGTTGGCGTTTAATGTAGCCTAATTTTAATGTGCTCTGTAGCCACAATTTGCCTTTTGGAAAAATCTTTAACGCCTGTTCCTCTCTCTTCCTTGTCCTTCCTCCTTTGTTCCTTTGTTGTTTAGTGCCCTCCAGAGCCCAGTAGCACCAGAACCTTCCAGAAGATCATATGCCTCCTCTCCTTATGATGTCTACCTGCATCTCTCTATCCACTCAACCTGACTAAGGAACCAGCTCCCTGACATGTTTATATATTTGCAATTTTAAGACAAAGGAGATGTAAGATTCATGTGATGACTAAGCTCAAATGAAAATAGAATTAAACTGTTTCCAAGTATTTGCTTTGTCGTCATCCTTCTGGTATAGCAAACGATTTTCTCTCTTTTCTTTAGATTTTATTTCATTACTTGTTGCTAACAGCTCTAATGTGCACAGTGAGTCAGGAGCTGCCATGTGCTGACTCACAGGAAACAGACAGGCTGCATCAAAATATCTCTCGGGACTTTTTCATTCTGCTTTTTAGCCATGGTGACTATTAATAATGGGGCTGTTAAGCAGAGAAGGCAACCTCAGTGTCAGTGTTTGGCACAAAAGCAGTGACACGTTATACAAATAGACATAAAATATCAAAATTATTCTCCAAATCCTTGCATTCATGTTAAGGTGAGGCAAAGTTGCATGAACTTTACTGCATATTTTTGCCCATTATGTGGAAATTCTAACATGATCACAGAGATGAGAAACACAAAGTGATATGTTATCTGTGACAGTTTAGAAGACAACTTTTGATGCCCCAAAATCTTTATCTTTCTGCATGTACACCTCCGGTATTAACTTTGGTACTTTTTGTGTGTTTGTTTGCAATAGATACAATTGGTGTACATATTGCAAACAATTGCAATTGGTGTACATATTGTCACTAAGTGCCTCATTGCAATGTGCAAATGTGTAAATCATTTCCCAAAATGGCACTGACCACACAAGGAATAAAAAGGAGGAATTTATGCAATATATTTTTTCTCCCAAGGTTATAATATAATCATTACATTTACAATGAGATAAATACAGTTACATATTCCAGTTTACATATAAAGATTTACAAAAAAAGGCAACACTTGAGAAATATAATGCAGAGAACTTTACCTGTAACATTCATGGTTTGACTTGAAATGAAATACAACTCCATTACATGGACAACACACATGTCATCACCCACAGTTCTGTAGAATACAGTGCACGTGCCCAGCTGATGGTAAAGCAGGATGTGTGTCGAAGATGGTCTGGTACCAAGACTTTGCAACAACACTGGCATTGTTTTAATTCCATCGTTTCATTGCCTAAAGTGCTGAAGGTCACTGTACACATCTGACTGGACTCCATGTAACTCCTACAAATAGATGAAACCAGTTCATTTAGGAAATACAAATGCCTGTAGTTTTAGCCTAGAAATTCTCCCAAGACAGGACCACACCCCTGTTTTGTGTCTTTGAGCGCTGAATCGTAAAATGGGTCTACCTGATAAGGAGATTCTGCGATCTCTGTTGTCATTTTCTTTGACATTGTTGATGGTACATTTCCTCTTCCTGTTGAAAATTGGAATCACAGAAAATGAAGTGACTTCTCTCAGCAATCCCCTGTGAGCCCCATGCAACCACACAACACCACATACAAACAAAGTCATGCAGACACACACACACACACTTAATCCCAACCTTCGTGAGGATCCCATTCTCTCCTTCTCTTCTGTAAAGTTGCAAAGCAGAGCACTGAGATGGTGATGAGGACCGTCAAAATGATATCACAGGCAATAATGGCCACTACGGACCCCATTCCTATTTGGTAACAGGAGCCGCATTCTGTGAAATGACCGTGTAAAACATGGGATGGAAATGTAAACAGAGATACTTGACACCATAATCGAATAATCCTGCTAGAGCAAAAGAGAGCAGGAAAAGCAACTACCTTGCTGTCCTTCTGCAGAACCTGAAAGAGACAAAATGTATAAAACATTAGTCAACAATAACTACACATGCTTAGCATTGTACTAGTATCAGTCACTCATGCCACCAAGTATACACCACTCACCGAATAGAGGACCCACGATACACAGGGCGTCAGACATCTCCTCAATATTTGTGGTTTGTAGAGGTGGAAATAAATGTAGGTGGTGGAAGGTCAAACGGCGATGGTCCTCTTCAGAGGGAGGATTTTCCACATGAGACTCTGGCGATGGTGTGATAGTTGTCAACATGTGACGTTCTTATGAGCAGAGGAAGAGCTAGCACAGCACAAGAAGAGGAAGCCAGTGTTTCTGTTTCTTCTACTGAATGTCATGTTCACATGAGCATTGCTGGTCTCTCCTGCAGTAAAAACTCGTGTGATCTGATGACCGACTGAGATTCAGGCCTTTATCTCACTTTGTTACAATATATAACTGATGTAACTGATCTTACTGATGACAAGATTAGAGGCTACGAATTCAGTTTCACCACATTTCCATTTTCTGCTGAAATAGAAGAGATCAGCGCATCACCAGCGGTCCATTTCCTTATGACCTGTGGTTTACTGCAGCGAGTTGGGTGTACTCACCGCTAAAGAGCCTCTGAGCCTTCGTTTAACCACAATTTCATTTGAATTTAAGTCTAAACTGTCAGGGAAATGAAACCAGTACCCTCAGTGTTTTTGTGTGGGAGGTCATAATGTTTACTAATATTTAAAAATGTCATCAAACAGTTAAAAAAACATGTTAATCAAATTCCAAATGTTTTTTCCCTACAAAAAATGTTTGCCTATAAGCCATAAATATCCCAATAGCTGCATGTTCAGAGAAAGAGAGAGAGAGAGAGAGAACATTCATAAAGGGAAATTCCATGCACAAATCCCCTGACACTACTGTACTTCCCAAATTTGTTTGAAGCTCAGAGACAGAAGACAGAAGAGACAGTTCAGTAGTTCAGTTCAGCTACAAGCCTTTCAGTCCCACGACTGGCCTCCCTAACTCTGCACCTAGAGTCATCTATTCCAGAGGGAATTACCCAGACTTAGACTACCCAGATAGACTATCACCGCAGTGCTACAGAGGAGGTAGATCAGACGGATGATGCAGAGATACGGGGCTGGCTAGACGGCTGCGTGTGTGTGTGTGGGCCGGTAGGAGTGAGAGGCCTGGGTCAACGCTTTCTCTTTGTTTGACTGACAGGGCAGGCGGATGTTTAACCACACAATCACCTCGACACGATGTTGTCAGTTCACCACTTAGTCATAGTGTTGAACTACCAGCATGATGAAAATGGATTACAAAAAGTATAACCTATCCTAACCCTGACCCTAAACCAACAAACAATCAAAAACAAGCATGTGAACACCACATTCATAAGACAATCAAGTGCCCAACCAATTAAAAAAAACCCTACAACAAACAAAAAACACAAAAATAAGCAAATTATTGTATATGTACAGTGCTGTGAAAAAGTATTTGCACCCTTCCTGATTTCTTATTTTTTTGCATATTTGTCACACTTAAATGTTTCAGATCATCAAACAAATTTTAATATTAGACAAAGATAACCCGAGTAAATATAAAATACAGTTTTTAAATGATGATTTCATTTATTAAGGGAAAAATGCTATCAAAACCTACCTGGCCCTATGTGAAAAAGTAATTGCCCCATGACTTAACTGTGATTGACCACAATTTTTTGGAAAGCTGAGTTCAATTTCACAAGCCGCACCCAGGCCTGATTACTGCCAGACCTGTTGAATCAAGAAATGACTTAAATATAACCTGTCTGACAAAGTGAAGTAGGATAAAAGATCTCAAAAAGCAACACATCATGCTGTGATCTAAAGAAATTCATGAACAGATGAGAAACAAAGTAATTGACATCTATCAGTCTGGAAAGGGTTGCAAAGCCACTTCCAAGGCTTTTTGACTCCAGTGAACCACAGTGAGAGCCATTATCCACAAATGGAGAAAACTTGGAACAGTGGTGAGCCTTCCCCGGAGTGGCTGGCCTACCAAAAAGTGCTCCAAGAGTGCATCGACGACTCATCCAAGAGGTCACAAAAGAAGCAACATCTAAAGAACTGCAGGCCTCACTTGCATCAGTGAAGGTCAGTGTCCATGATTCAACAATAAGAACAAGACTGGGCAAAAATGGCATGAAAAATGGCAGAGTTCCAAGGTGAAAACCACTGCTGACCAAAAAGAACACAAAGGCTCATCTCACATTTGCCTAAAAACATCTTGATGACATCTTGATAGACTTTTGGGAAAATATTCTGTGGACTGACAAGACAAAGGTTGAACTTTTTGGAGGGTGTGCATCCCGTTATATCTGGCATAAAACTAACACAGCATTTCATGAAAATAACATCATACTAACAGTCAAACATGGTGGTGGTAGTGTGATGGTCTGGGGCTGCTTTGCTGCTTCAGGACCTGGACGACTTGCTATAATAGATGGAACCATGAATTCTGCTCTCTACCAGAAAACACACCAGCAAGTCCACCTCTGAATGGCTTAAAAAAAAAATGAAGGTTTTGGAGTGGCCTAGTCAAAGTCCAAACTTAAATCCAATTGAGATACTGTGGCATGACCTTAAACAGGCCTTTCATGCTCGAAAACCCTCCAATTTGGCTGAATTAAAACATTTCTGTAAAGAAGAGTGGGCCAAAATACCTCCACAGTGATATAAAAGACTCATTGCCAGTTATCGCAAATGCTTGATTGCAGTTGTTGCCGCGAAGGGTGACACAACCAGTTATTAGGGTTAGGGGGGCAATTACTTTTTCACATAGGGCCAGGTAGGTTTGGATACCTTTTTTCCCTTAATAAATGAAATCATCATTTAAAAACTGTATTTTGTATTTACTCTGGTTATCTTTGTCTAATATTAAAAATTGGTTTGATGATCTGAAACATTTAAGTGTGACAAATGTGCAAAAAAATAAGAAATCAGGAAGGGGGCAAACACTTTTTCACAGCACTGTATGTGTGGTTATTTTTTGTCGCCAGTGGCTGGCTCACATCTCGATGTAAGCACGTGACATGAAGCACAATACTTGCATTGACAGATCACTTATATGTCTCAAGAGGGGAAGTGTGTGAGAGGTATGGTAAGGGTCATCAAGATATTTTTGACAGCAGCTCTCTTGTAGAGGTGAAAACTGACGACATGTTCTGTCATATCTCACATTTTGGCCTGACCTAAAACCCAGGCTTTGTCAGAAGTGGCTCTCTGCTCTCATGCTTTCCAGTGTCTCTTGCCAACAGCAAACATTTGCTCTGTCATTCGTGTGTGTTTGTGTGTGCGTTGGCCACTTCATCTTCATTACATGTGCAGCAACTATAGGTAGAACAAGTACTGTAATATCTTTCACAAGTAGAAATAGTTTTACTTAAATAAAAACTGTACTTGACTCTGTAAGAGTACCTGTTTGCTCAAATAAGATTACAAAAATGGAGCATTTTCTGCATGCTTGAAAATGCTCTACTTTAATCATTACTTATTTAGGTATGGTACTTGTAAACAATTTGCTTAATCATTATCAGTTCAGTGTTTCAGCTCAAAGTTTGTGCAGTATCTCTTTTTAATTATATCAACAGAGCTTGTACTAACTGAATCAAGAATGGTTATGTTACGCATTCACTAATCTTATGTCTAAAACAGCTTGCTGATATAAAAGTTGGAGCAAACTCTTGAAATCAGGAAAGGTAAATGTAGTCAAAAAGTTAGAGTTAAAGAAAAAAGAGACCTTGCACAATTATGGCAACTAGTTGTGATTAGTTACTTGTCTGGCTGATAACTCTAGACTCTTGTTAGGTGAAATCACTAATGGTGCTTCTTGGGTTTTTCTTTTTGTTCAATAGGACCTCTACTACAAGTCCTATGACTGTGTGTGTGTGATGTTCGCCTCGGTACCGGATTTCAAAGAGTTTTACACAGAGTGCGACATCAACAAGGAAGGCCTGGAATGTCTGAGGCTTCTCAATGAGATCATTGCCGACTTTGACGAGGTCAAGAGAAACAGGAGAGAGAAGAACCTCTTTCAACTTTTTACAATCTTTTATTACTTTTCCAAGTGTTATTTTATTATACATCTCTGCGCTGAGAGTTTGATTCTTTCATTCCTTCCTGGTGGTTGCTTTTAATGTTTGTTCTTTAGGAATTTTCGCTTTTTCTACACTTGGAGTCAAGTCCCCCTTTATGACTGTCAGATAAATTTCTAACATGTAAATGCCAGTAGGAATAAATACATGATGAAAGAAGGAATCAATGACTAATCAGACAAAATGCCCAAATGACTCATATTTCTGCTCTGTTTTTCCTAAACCCAACAGCTGCTGTCCAAGCCAAAGTTCAGCGGTGTGGAGAAGATCAAGACAATTGGCAGCACGTACATGGCTGCTGCAGGGCTCAGCGGGGCTCCTGGCCAGGAGAATAATCAGGTAGTTGGAGCATTGGACCAGAGCCACAGCTGGGTTAAATCAGCTTTACAAACAGTTTCTGAGCATTTGTTTTTAATCTATGTGAAGCTCCAGATGGGTGGGGTTTACCATATCAGGACAATCCAGATATTGTCATTTAAGTTGTCAGTAACTCTTCTTAAGAATACCTATTTGTAAGGTGCACTGTGCAAAACTGCACTGAAGTGAGAACCTGTAACTTGACTCAACTGAGAAAAAAATCAACGACCAAGAAATAAGCGTGAAATTTGATGGTTCACTGATAAATTGTGTGCTTATTTTATGTTTATGTCAGTTGAATGTAAATGGCTCTTGCGTATAACTACCCTCAGTTTTGCATAGAGCACCTTAAACACGTTTTCTTGGTGTTTATTTAATCACTGTCATTGTATCCCTTGTTATAGTGGTGATCACAATACCTCGATTAACTTTTATTTGAAACTTTTTAAATTTGTTCTACACATTCATGTTCTCCAGAGGTAGAACCCTACTGACACTCGGTGACCCCTTGACCTTTTCTCCAGCACCACCACCATCAATTTGTAAAGGGCATTGTGGATTTGCCAAAATGTGTTAAATACAGAGTAAAAATGCTGGGGTGAAAATCATAATATTAGCTTAACTAAGACTCTATAGCTTGACGTACACAATTAGTGTAATTATTAATTTAATTGTTGTTATGGTTAGCTTTTGATATATTAAGTACTGATACAGGATAGTGGATTAAACTGTTGATATGGTCTGCTTGAAATGTCCCAAAATACAGTTTATAAGGACACCCTGCAGCCAATCAGATTCACAGTGACCATGATGTAAAATTACTGTTTATAGCTAATTTTATTGTCCCGTTAATCTGACACAGGTCTGTTGTAAGTATATTAAGTGGTTGCTGACAAGAGTCACATTTGTCTTTTATTAGCCTTTTTCTGCTTCTGACACGCCACGGGCATTCCCAGCATGTCAGGGGCTGCAGCTGGATGCTGCTGTTATTTGTAAATTCAGTAACATGAGCACTAATGTAAGCAAACCACAAGAGAAGATGTGCTGGATGTTTTCCATCGTGAATAATCTCATTCCTGTGGCCAACCACTGTTCCCCAGTGGTTGGCTAAACTGTTGAACTAGATTTGGGACATAGGTGTCAGTGTGGATTCAGATTGATTCAGGGACATACCTACAGTAGTGATACCTAGCAGTATCACTGCCAGCCGTCATTAACCTCAGTGTGGTAAATCCCACCAATCTGGTTCCATAAGTATTAAGTGATGTTATTTTAGTTACACTGTGTGCAGCACCAAATAGACTAAAAACTCTCATTTTTTGAAAGACAGGTTGTTATGCTAATGTATAACACATGCTTATTGGCTTGTCACTAAAGGAATCAAGTGACATTTTGTGTTGAGTGACACAGTTGTGACTGTGTGTTGCTTCAGGACAAGGAGAGGCAGCAGGCCCAAATAGGGAACATGGTGGAGTTTGCCATCGCTTTAATTGGCAAGCTGGATGGCATCAACCGACATTCCTTCAACAGCTTTCGGCTCCGCGTGGGTGAGTACACATACTGTAGCCTCGTGGCAGCTTCAGCTTAAATGTAGCACATTTCATTGAGGAAAATCTGCTCTGTACTTCATCAAGTTCTGTAAGTGCTGACACGTTAACACCACACGTTTCCTTGGTTACGCTGTGTGTGTAAGGCATTCAGATACTACCAAGATTCAAACCATCTTGATTTCCTAGATTGTACCTTTCCAAGTCTGATCTGTGTAACCCCATCTGAGAAGATTCTTGTTGTTAAATATGATTTGGTACAGAATTATATCACCGTAGGCGAGGTGAAATCTGTCCCCCTTACATTTGTCTGGATAAATGTACCAGCTGTCTTCCTAAAATGTTGGAAGTTAAGTGTATGCACAAGCTGTTCACATACAGTTGATACTTTTAGACAAAACCCAGTTGTGTCAGAACTGACAAAAGTTTACTGCTCTCTGTTGTGTCTGCAGTCCTGACATACAGTCAGCCCAAGATCCTGAGCTCTCCAAGTCTCAGATAAAACATCTACAATTTTTGGGAGATAAAAACACACATAACTTTTGGCCATAAACACTCAGTTTGAACAGAAGTTGGTATAAACCATTTTCAACAGCACTCCTACCCACAGCTGTGTCAAAACACCATGACTGGGAAATAAAATTTTCTGAATTCCCCTTTTGAAAGTTTTTTTTGTTTGTTTAAAGAGCAGTTGTGTATAGTAAGCGTGTAATTTCTTTGACTGATTTGTGATAACAATTTTTTTGCCAGTGCTCTGAGAAGGCCGCCTCAGGTTACCTTACTAAAGGTTTAGGTGCAAAAGGTGATAATCCACGACTCTTTTTTCCCGGAGTTTGGCATCACCTTTGGTGTTAAGCTGTCATTAATTTGATATTTTGTTCTCCACTGAGGCTCCGGACTGCCATAATAATAAAGCCACTTATTGTACACTGGGGTTTCTAATGTTCCTTCTGTCTTATATATTTTGTCCTCAGAAAAATGCTGTTTCTGTTTACAGTAGACACAGCACAGTACTCTTTACTGTCATGTAAAGGTGTTTAGATGTTTAGAACAGCAAATGGAAAAAGCTTTCATGAACTGGATAATTATTGTATGATATTAATCATTAATAGAGTAGCAAAACCAACAAAATGGTTATATCTATAAATATAAATACAGTGCTCAGCCTTTGAAAATTAAGACTTTTATCCATTTCTCAGTGAATATGAGAACAAATCACTGTACTTTGGCAAAACTGAGTTTTATGAAACATTTATTTTATTAACATAAAAGTGCTCACCTAACATCATTAGGGTAAGAAAATAAGACATTTTATTCAAAGGAGGTGTTACAAAAATGTTTACACTGTAAAACTAATTCTACCAAATCTAATTTTTTGGATGGCCCCTTGATTTTTAAGAACAGCACCAACTCTTCCAGACACTGAATGAACTAGTTGGCAAGTTACTGCTTCATCTATCTTTCTCCATTCCTGGAACATAACCTTTTTCAGATCCTGGAGGCAAATGGTAGATGGGCTTTTGCGCCTGGGCTTCAGCAGTGGCTTCCTTCCTGGATCACACCCATGCATGCTGCTCCTCTGCAGTGCACATTGTGGTGTGTCACTTTCTAATGCTTTAGCGAACTGTGGGGAACTGGCATGCTGAGTATCTTCAACTCTCCTCACCACAAAATGCTCATGTGGAGGCCTGGACACCCCTTTTTTGATTTTTGGATTGCTTTTGCCGCTGTATTTCAACTTATTAACAATGCGGAACACATTTTCTTGTAATCTTGACCATTTTGTACAAAGAAATTATTTTCTTTGTCAAGTCTTGGTACATTTCTCTTCCATGTGGTGCTGTTTTTGTCAGTATCGAATGAGAGTGGATTTTCTCTCTTAAATACCAGCCTTAATTGTCAGTTATCTGGCAGCCACCTGTGTGATGATCGATTAGACTCATCTGTTGGTAAACTCCTATTAATTAGAATTTAATCAGGTTTTGTTCCTAAGACATTCACTGGGGTGTACTCATTTTTGCACCATGATCATAAATCATTTTGTTAGGAAAGCTCCAATTTTGTTTTTGGTACTGACTAATCACGTTTAAAACCAATACACCAGTGAATATTTTACTGTGTAGGATCCTATGGAAAGTATTAATTATTAAGGGAGATAGCTGTTTCTCTGAGAAATTAGTTGGAGCGCATCGATGCTGAGCACTGTATGTAGATAAAACTTTAACCCTATTTAGTTTGTCTATGTGCAAACCATCAGTTAGTAGGTCAAAACCAAATGATTCTACCTTTACAATGCACAGTATACTGCTGGAATGATAAGTCAATCGGCAGAAAATTAATCATAATAATTTGTAATAATTTATATATATATATTTTATATTTTTTAAAATTGTTTAATCATTTTAGTCACTGATCAAATGCAGGAAGTTCCTGAACACTGTCTATATTTGCAGAAGAAACATTTATCAGTGATTTATCAAATACAAATCTCAAACAGGGCGTCACAGGAGATGTAAGTGGGGGCTCATGCAGAGACGAACACTGTTTCTGGTAGAAAGAAGTGCAGTGAACTTGGTGCTCACTGGAAAACAGGACAGAAACAGCAAGAAAATCAATAGCTTACCTGCCCAACAGAGTAGGCAACTCATAAAAATGCAGCTGGATCCACTCTTACCAAGGCACTGAAGAACAAGGTGACGAAGGTGGAGGACAGATTAAAAAGTCTTTATTAACGTGGCTGTGAGCCAACGTGTTACCAAGCAGGTCTTTATCAGGATGAAGGATGAAGATGGCTCGGTCGAAACACAGTGGCTCACAGACGTGTTAATAAAGGCTTTTTTATTTGTCCTGCTCTAGCTCTTGAGTGCATTGGTAAGAGCCATTTACATTCAACCGCTAACTCATAAGCCATGCTTTTTAACAGCTTTATACACTAAATGGTTAATCAACTAAGAAATAATAATTGATAGATTAACCAACAACCAACAAATTATTAGGTGCAGAGATAGTCAAAGTAGTTATATATTTTTTTAGATTGAGTCTCGTTGGTTGTGCAGCTCCTGACCCAGCCTGTTGGTGTTGGCAGGTATAAATCACGGCCCAGTGATAGCAGGGGTGATTGGTGCGAGGAAGCCTCAGTACGACATCTGGGGCAACACCGTCAACGTGGCCAGCAGGATGGAGAGCACTGGCGAGCTGGGAAAGATTCAGGTACCCTCACCACGGTCCAATAACGGCAGAGACTAATTTTGTGTTTCTAAGGGCCAAAGAAACCTGTTTAGCTCTCACATCACACACAAACTCTACCAACATATCGCTTTCATCAGGCTTGTCAGTTGCTTGTCTTGTTGTTAGCCTGACAACTGTGCATTTCTGTGTTTGTTGTACCACCCCCAAATGTTACTGGAACCACGCACAGAAAAAGAAAGTTGAATTTGTTGATGTTTTGACGGCTGTGGCTGCAGCCATGTCTGACACGTCCCCGTCTCTACTTCCAGGTTACCGAGGAGACGTCGGATGTGCTGCAGAAGCTGGGCTACTCCTGTGAGTGTCGAGGTCTCATCAGCGTCAAGGGCAAAGGGGAGCTGAAGACCTTCTTTGTCTGCACAGACATGAGCAAGCAGCAGGGCATGGGCCTGAGCTGAGGCCAGGCCAGGACACACACACACACACACACACACACAACACACACACAAACACACACACACTCTAAGCCTGGGGTCTGCTGGCACAGCCGACTTTCACAGACACTCGTGTACACAAGTGGAGACACTCCAAGTGTTCAGACAGACCTGATTGCAGTGTTTCTGTGATGGTGCCGACTCAAAATATGGAGCCTGATTAAGGACTCAGAGGGAGTGCGTTCTCACTGTGGTCGGGACGTGTGGAATTGTCAGGATTTGGCAGTCGTGGATCGCATGCTGGAAAGTTGTACATACACTTGCCATCTATTTTCTATTCAAACACACATTCATGTCCAGTGGTCAGTCACTTTT
Organism: Myripristis jacobus; assembly: GCA_900302555.1. Classification (NCBI taxonomy): domain Eukaryota; kingdom Metazoa; phylum Chordata; class Actinopteri; order Holocentriformes; family Holocentridae; genus Myripristis; species Myripristis jacobus. The sequence goes on from OMLB01001889.1 coordinate 47,366, forward strand.
GTACTTCTCTGTCTATAACTTAGATGTTTGTGATGGACAAATTGTGTGTTGTACTTAACGCCAAATACAGTTGTGTACTTGCTGAAGAAAATTCTTTGAAAAATAAAACACGCTTCTAAATCTGAAATACGAAGTATGCTCTTAGGATCACATGTTGAAGCCTATGCTGTATGGTTTTCCTGTTTGATGAGCTGTGGACACTCTGCTCTGTTACTGTGTAATGGGCAAGGTGTGTGTGAGGCCTTCCTGTTTGAATGTCAGAAACAGACTGGACGACTGATGTTGCAAAAATTAAATGTTCTTGTGACACATCACATTTAAGCCCAGCTGCAAAATAATAATTTAAAAAATCACTTTATACAGTTTTTTTTTGTTGTTGTTGTCTCTAATTAAAGTTAAGAATCAGTTCTTCTGTGACGTCTAAGTTAGGTTTAGGTTTCTAATAATTTTCTGCTAATTCTGACCAGTTCCAGCCAGTAACAGCCGTTTAACATTTCATGTATGACAGGGTATTTGCTAAGGAGTTTCAGGAGGAAATACACAAATCCATGTTCTGTATGTTGTCCTCTGCCAGTTGTTTTTTATTCTTTATAGATTAACCAACATCAACCTCCAGTGTGTCTTAGGCTGCCTGTCTGCATACATGCTGCTATGGAAGAATCTGTCTCCTTGGTGTCTTTGAGTCTATTTTGACGTTACTACCAGTCTGCTGAGGCTGGTTTTGTGACAACAGCTCTAATGATCACCTGAAGTGATCTGCATCGCTGTCTGCGCCTCAAAACTTGATTCGTCTTGTGGCCTTACTGCTCAACTGCCATTTTGTCTGTAACTATGGTTACATAATGTATTGGCCTTCATGTGAACAAATGTGAGTTTGAATTTTGTACAGTTACAGAATGTAATAAATGGTTTCATACGTTTGCCATTTGTAGTAACATGTTTCACAACATCCAAGATTTATATAAAAAGAGGTTTATTGATTGAAATGCATACAAATGTCTCATACACACCAAAAAAAACACCTTTTGTACAAAATGTAAGTTATGAAATTATCCATGTGGTTGGAGTTGAGGTTTGTTATACAGCAACAGCTGGAAGCCTCTCCTGGCAACCAGACAAAGTCTCCATCGGCTCAGCCATCTCCTGCACTGAAAATTTTTTTTAAGCACATTTAGTGAAATAATTCAGTGTGCTGACATGTATTTATAACCTACAGTGATGCTTAAGTCCCTAACAACTGACAGTTTTATCAATATCAAGGGGATTGGGTAACACATTAGCAAGTACAGTAACTTAGTTTGACATTAATAACAAATGATTTAAAAAATGTAAAATATGGAGTGTCTGCAAGTTTTAAAACTAATTCAAAGTCTATGCCCATTTGTGCTCCTTGTAAATGTAGTGAGGTTAGTCCTGGATAAAGCAGGAGGTCTACCTGTAGTGAGGTCTATGAAGGGCCCAGCTGGCTCTGGAGGCAGAGAGATGCCCATGGCCTTCCTGATGCCCTGCACGCTGCTGACGTCACACGGGGTGACCTGGCCCGTCAGCTCGGCCAAGTTCTCCGTCACCTTCTCAGCTGCAGACAGAATTAGAGCGGGAGCCGTTTATGAGGGTTATGTTTGTCTTTTTCTACAGGAGAACAGACAATCCACTTAGTTTTTTTTCTTTATTGGGATGACAGGGCTTCTGGTTGGTGGTACTGCAGGATGACAAGGGGCTCTTCAAGTAACACCCAGGGTCTCACTCTTGAAACATAACCACAACAGATTTGTGTTGAAACTGTTCGCAGAAGCATATTTAATGTGTCAGGTCTGGCAGGCTTCCTGGCAGGCTTTGCATTACCAGCTCCTAACAAGACCCCTTTTCTTGACTGAACTTTGGCTATAATTATTTTAATCTCAGGTTCTTCATTTCATTTTTTTGTTTGGGGACAGTTTCTAATGTCAGTGCAACTAATCCATATTGATCACCATCTCCTTATATAGTAGTGATTATTATTTATGGGTGTGGATTTATACTAATTGATAATGTCAACATAACACCATTTACAATCAATCTGATGCCCACAGCGTTCATGGATGTTTTTAGTCCAAACATTTTGTGCAGAAATGCTCACAAATTTACAAGGGTTTCATCAGTAAGTGTTGGGCAGGTTTTTTAAGGACAAATTCTCTGGCAAAATGTTTTCTCTGGCAGTTTGTAACTAGAGTGTTTGGTCACACACGACCATGTGGGCGTATCTCTCAGATGAGTTTAGCAGCTTTTGTCAAAATAGATTTCGCCCGAGTAGTTTTTTGTCAAACTTTGAATACCTAGGAGTTTCACCAAATTCCTTCTCACCAAAGGTGAGAAGTCATTTCACCAAAAAAAAAAAAAAAAAAAAGACAACTCTGTGATCTCTGATGCGTTCACAAGCAATATGACTGTGTGGGTACACTGTTCATATATATTGCACTCTACTAATACCATACAGTTGCTATGGCAACAAAAATCGATAGGTGTCCATACCAAATAGTGAAAGTATCTGTCAGTAAGTGTAGCTTCAGGAATGTTCACATGAAAATCTCCACAGCTGCAGCAGAAGTGTGACAATCACAAATCCACAGTCATCCAGGAGGTATGATAAGAAGAGCTAGGTCGTTGGAAAGAGAACTGACAGCAACTGTGGCTGAACAGACGAAGCAAACACTGACACCTACAGAAAGTGACCACTTAGCAGGAAAGATGTAATCTAAAACAAAAGGTCAAGGAGCTTAATGATTTCATCCTAATGATTTCAGCCAGATGAACTCCTGACAGGTCCTCTCTGATGCAGGGAGATAAATGACGTGCATGAGCCTGGAGGTAAAGACAGGGTTGTTGGTCTACAGCTGGGAGTGGGGGGAACAAAGGGGCCATGCATCAGGAGTCTCTTACCCAGCTGCAGCTCCTTGGCAGTCGGGGCCAGCAGGCAGATCATGTTAGGTGGCTGCTTGGCACTCAGACGCTCCCTCTGTGCTTCCTGCAACTCATGGAGGAGCTTTGTAGTTTCATCCAGTTTCTGCTGGAAGTGCAGGGCCTCTGCGATTAGGGGGAGAAAAAAAAATGCACACAGTTGATACTTCCTCTGAGTTCCTCCAATTACCTCCTGGTCGCTCCTCCTGTCCTTGGTTACGTATTGAACACAATAGGTCCATTCTTTTTGAACTCTGATATGAATCTCCTCAGTCTTGATGTTTTCTTTGTTCCTACATTAATATCTGACAGTGTTGAGAAACCAGAGAACCTTCTGGGAAGAAAAAAAACGTAATTCCAAGAAAAATTAAATGTTAAAAAATGTTAATGGCCTTTCAGAAAGGTCTGAAAGGATTCATAATGGAATGCTGAATGACTAATGGCTCATCTAACTGCTTTAGATGAGATTTTTAAAGCACCTCGGCTGCATGGTGTACACAGGGTGATAAGGAATTTGTTTGCATGTGCTGCTGAGACACACATACACTGACACTTTGGAGTGGAGTGGCCAGAGTACAGAGGGCACACCAAATTAGAGTTCAGCATCTTGCTCAAAGACCCTCTGACACGGACAGACACGCTGGCTGAACATCAAATGTCATCCTCCAGTCAATGTTGCAATCTGGAAACTTGTAGTGAGAAGAACGTGGTCTTTGTTGTGTTTAGAAAACAGGAGAGCATGCACAAATGTTGCACAAAAAATAGTCTACTTTGTTAGATTTTAAACAATTCGTTGACATTACTGTTATTAATGTTTAACGTTTGACCTATATTTAAAACACTTAACACAAGTTTTATTAAAGGTTAAGGTTAGTTTTATTCTGGAGGGAAAGCGACCCTCACATGGACACAGTGGAAATCAAACACGTTTGGCGAACTGAGGTCAACAAATGATTTTCCAAATTCCCCGACTCTCTCTGACTGGAAGAGACTTTGTCAAAATTCCATTAGTTTTCAGAAATTCATGACAAATGTGAACCCTGTCTACTGACGGCCATCCAGCAGTTCCATGAACTGGCCACTGAGTGTCTTGCATAAGGGCACATCTACATTAGAATGTGGGGGTTTAACTTTCCAACAATGCTCAGTTACAGTGGAGACTGTAAGTTTTGGTGCGGAGGGTTCTCTGTGTGATGGGAACATACATTTATATAGTGTCACCTGGCTGCATGTAACATTTTCTCTAACTGACATGCATTTTTATTCATATGGCAGCTTTGTGCCAGTTTTACATGTGCTTTGCTTTAATTGTTTTCACATTATGTGCAAGTACAGACTGGATTTAATTGAATTTTACCTCCGGACAGGTCCTCGGCAGTCTGCAGGCCTAAGCCCAGGCCTATAGCAGAACTCAGGGAGTCAAGCCTGCTGCCACTGGTTGCTTCAGGTTCAACTACCTGAGAAAGGGAAAAAAATCAGGCTACAAAACTGGAATCCACAGAGGATAGCTGACAGTTCATGGGAACATCGAGGTCTTTTGAAGCCTCTTCAGCCACGCTGCTTCCTTGCTCCAATGAAATCAAAAGTACTGTAATGAAAAACTCCAACACCCGAGCAGGGGATGAGGGTAAAATGGAGTGTGTCCAAGCACAGCAAACAGTCAGGACAGAGGCCTGCTGTGTGCCTGATGGAGTGGCCTGTGCTTCAGTTTCCTCTGCTGCTGTGAGGAGCAATTCAGTTGCCTGGCCAACGGGCACAGAAAGAAAACACAGACTTTTTTCCAAATCTCCGGTACTGAGCCTTGAAAGTGGCTGAGCAGCACAGGTCTTGGGGAGGGTCTGAGCGAGGGGAGCAGTGCTATGAAGGGAAATGTTTTTTCCACCTGGATCACAGCTGAGGGCGGGCCCCCTGCCATGTTGACACAGCTGGATGCTCCAGTAGCTGTATGGATATGCTGTCTATAATGACACACTGAAAAAAATATCTGCACATGATGTTAAATGCAAGACCATGTGCTTTAGCACCAACACCAAATAACAGCTTAGCAAGATGTCTTCTACAATCTCCTGGAAAATATATCATCGCCTGTGAGGGTGAATAGTACCGGTTATGTAACAATACCCATCATGCTGGATCTGACCTCCACTGCTATTTCATTTATACTGCAGGATGCACAAAACACCCTGCCTTGGTATGACAGATGCTGTCTTCACTAATCACTGAGGATTTAAAAACATGTTTAGCTGGGATTCAGCTCAGGATTTCTTCAATCTCACCTCCATCTTGTCCTTGTCAGGTTGTGTATTTGCTGGCTGTTCCACATGCTGGGCAGTCAGAAAGACAAAGAAAAAAAAACATACAAAAAAAACACTGTGAACCTTCAACATATACATATATACACATATCTCATGTACAATACATGCTTCTCAAGTGTTAGCATTTCAGAAGCATTATGTAAAAAATAAAATAAATACATCTATGCTCCAAAATCTACTATTTCTGCTTCTACATTTCTGTTTGGTTCTCCTAAATGTAACCTAAATATATTCTGTAAAATGTCAAATTAGGGCATTAATGAAATGTGAAAGCAGATGTTTACTGGCTCTGTGTCCTTGAGGGTTTTGGAATGCTCCCCATTCGTCACTGCATCCAGAAGATTGTCTGCCAGTTTGTACATGTACTCCTCTGATTTGGCCAGGAAGTCTGTGATGCTGCTAATCACACACACACACACACACACACAGACACACACACACACAGATATTGAATGTATTTACCACTATCAGCAGCAGAGGTGTACTGAGAATGACTTCATTCCACATGTATATTGACAACAGAGTGTCAACCCCATGACTAACAAGCAGCAACTGAACCTCTAACACATATATGTATGTGTGTGTGTGTGTGTGTGTGTGTGTATATATATATATATATATATATATATATATATATATATATATT
>OMLB01001889.1:58578-77851 GCA_900302555.1 Myripristis jacobus
AAAAAAAAAAAAAAAAAGGGAAAAAAATTCCTTGCATCAAAATGCAAGGAATGAGCCAAGAAAACTGAAGGACTGATACAGACTGCAAACCAGAAGGAGCTTGTACCTTCCAATTTATTCAGCTCTGAGCGGATAGGAGTCCTGCTCTGCTCTCGGTCATCCCAGTCTCCTTCTGCATCCTGTCCTTTCTTCTTCTTGGTCATCTAAGATTACACACAATAAACATTAAATGTAACACGACACCTGGGCTGACTCTGTGTTGAGAGAGACTGTCCCATGACTACAAAGACCAAGGGATAATCCCCACAGCGATCAAATATTCATCAGCAGCTGTGTGACCTTTGGAAAAGACACTGAACACTCATTCAAAACAGTCTTGGATTAAAATTTAAAAAAAAAAAAAGGAAACTAAATTCAAAGTACAAGCTGCACACTTCCCTCCACGGGCAGTCATAAGCATTGCCTCCAAGTGAAAAACAAAACAACCACAAATATCCTACTTAGCACTCGTAGAGGACATTTGGGTGCAGTTACCTTTTTCTTTCCTTTGTCCTCCTCTGGTGATCCAAAGCTCCTCTCCTTATCCTCCTTTTTCTTCTTCTTCTTCTTCTTCTCCTTTGGTTTGTCGGCCGGCTGCTCATCGTAAAATGTGTCGAGACTCGAGCTTCCTGTCGTCACTTCGTTTCCAGCTACTTTTAAAACCAACTTCAGCGGCCTTTCTCCGTACTCTGCGGACAACAAGCCCACAAAAACAAATTAAAGTCCACGCAGCGGCAGTTAATCAATCAATGACAGCTGTTAGTCGCTAGTAACCGTCAACCGCTACCTTCATTAGCAACCGCTGAAAACGAAGAAACAACCTAGCGAACTAAAATAACCACCAATAGTAAAGACTTTGAAATGTGTGTATTCGTGTAGCTACCAGCTTACATCAAAAGGACCGTGTGGGAAATAAATAACCCAGCTCAGTAGTTGGTTTAGCAGTGCGCTACTTAGCTATCACTTCTTTATGTTATGAGGCAGCTAGCTCGGCTAACTAGCTAGCTGTAACCAGGGGTTTCTAGCCAAAGCAGCGGAACAGATTTGTAAACAATTCCGCCTCGGTGGCGCTCGGGCCGCCTGTAAACAATTTACCTTCGTAGCCGTGCTTTTCCGACTTATGCTTTTTGTGTTTCTTGCCCATTGTTTATTGTTTGGATGTAGCACCGACCGGTTTCTGTTCCTTTGTGATCCCTGTCCCCACGGAAGCAGTAAGCCGCGGGGTGAGGAGCCACGGAGGCTGCAGTGACACCTTGTGGCGAGGAGGGGGAACAGGCGGCCCAGTGCGCTCACCTTTACCGACGGTGGGGGGCGTACTATGCACAAATTTCAACCTCAGCTATGCGTGGAGCAGTCTGTCCAAAACTTTGATGCTAGGATGGGGATTGTCTGCTGGTTCCGATTTTGAACTGTGGATAATCGATTAGGATCATTTGCTTGTGTGGTTTTGACACTGAATAATTGAGATAATCACTGAAAACGTCCTCCCTGCAGCATCAGGATGGTAAGAGATAGTAATGGTAAGAGACAGAGAGAGACCATCCCAGGTTCAAGCATCCGCCCTGCTGAAGTGTCCTTGAACAAGACACTGAGTCCCTGCCAGCTGTTTTATAGCTGACTCTGCTTCTCCAGGGAGAGCAAATGGAGAATTTTCCCATGGGAATCAACAAGGTATGACATTATAAATAATAAATGGTAATAAATATTAACTACAGCACTTCTTGCAGGACAACACCTCCCCTCCCCACAAACACACATTTTTGCATAATCTTAACAGTCTGAGAATATACAACAATTCTGTATATTTATTTATTTATTTATTTGTTTTTGTAAGACTTTGTGATCATTATAAGCCGCCCCTGGGCCTTTTTAAGATTATTTTTGGGGTATTTCTGCTTTTTTGTTAGGCAGTCACAGTGGAGGGAGACAGGAAAGGGCAGCAAAGGGCTGGGGCCACATTTGAACCCAGGCTGCCGCGACAAGGTTAGCCCCAGTGTTGCATGGTATGGGCTCTCCATGGTGAGCCTTTTTCTGACCTGTAGTCACAGATGAACTAACTGATTCTGTTTTAATAGCCCACACTAGGCCAGTGACAGGGGAGAAAGAGGTGGGATACACGCTTGGCGTTCGTTCGGCTTAATGGGACACTGTACAGTCTTGTGTCCTCATCGCTGTCGGGGCTGTTATGCTCTGTTAAATCAGCACATATTGTACAGGCTGATGAATGACAGATGTTTTATTCATGGAGGAAAGATAGTGTGCATTCTTCAAAGCACATTCCAGGTTTTATGAAGAGGGAGGGGATGGGGCCAGAAGTGGCAGAAGTTATGGAAGGAATGGAGACTGGATCCACCATTCCAGCCATTCCTCCCTTCAGATGAAGAGGTGTCTCTGATGCTCTGCTGACTGTTTGACTCTCTGATATAGTCAAATCCATCTCCAACAAAGTACACATTTACATTTGACATTTTAGGCATTGGGCTCCAGATAGGTGAGTAGAGCAGCAGGATGTGCCTCAGTTTCTAGGTCACCAACATTGCAAACAACCCGATGTCTCCACAGGGATCATTACAGTTTTGTTTTATCTTTGATAATATTGAGGAATTCAAGGGTCAGAGTAGTAGTGCCCTGATCCCTGGAAGAGAAATGGCAGAAATATGTGTCAAGGATGGATTTTTTTTTTTGTATTTTTCAAATGAGGAGCTGCAGACAGTTTTGAGGTATAAAAATCCTGCATAGACAAAAACAAGCATTATGTCAGTCTAAAAAATCAGTGTCATTGTCAGCGGTGCATCTCAAGACTCGATACATGATGACTTCACAGGTTTGAATTTTCACTTTCTGGCTGATGTCTAGCAGACAGTTTTTCAAGTTCACACAGCCAGTTTGCCCAATTTCTTCAGTTTCTCCCACTGGGATCATTAGTTTCATCCAGTTTATAGTGATTCAGCTTTACGGCACCATAAGAATACACACTAAATCCTCAAACTGAATGGTGAGCGTAGACCAAGGAGCTATGTGATTGTGAAAACCACACCACCACTCCTATTAGGTAAACTATATTTCTATATTTATATAATTCGTTTTTAAGACAGAATCAGTACAAACGTAAAAGTGGAACAGATTTAAATTCCTGGATTTCCTCTGCAGAACAAGTGACCAGTAGAGAGGAGTGTGAGGGTCAAAACCTCGGTGCATGAGTGTTCCATGTGCAGGGCCCAAGAAGAGGAGTGGCATTACGTGCCAGCCCCTGCCCGCCTGCTGCATCTCCACTCCCAGCCCCAGAGAGGCCGTGGGATCCATCTGTTTCATTTCAGCTGCGGAGCTGCACATGCATTGAAAGTCCATGGACGTCGTGGGATTAAAAGGAGATCAGTTACACCAAACAGGGCTAACAAATGGCAGATGTTGTGAAAGTCATTATCCTCTGTCACAACAGAGGGGCTGAAGGGACCCAGAGATTCTGTTTCCACATGAAAGCAGCATCCCAGCGGAACCATGGGAAACCGCTTCCCACTCGGCGGCCTGGATGGAACTGGAATATTTGGTCTTTCCACATATACACAACAAAAACACAAACAGGCATACAAAGGCAGGCTTTGAACTGTTTATCTGTCTTGCACATGGTTCGATTGAACCGGCATTGGAGATAATATGTACTGTTTGTACGCCACTAAGCCAGAGCACTATGATCACTGGCAATTTTAAGGCACTGGAACAATCCAGTTTGAGCTGTTGGAAAATAACATGGAGTTGTGTTGTAAATTGTAGTCCTAGGTTTATAGACCCATCCTGCTCGGGTGACCTTGCAAAATGCTCTTCTTGTCAGGATTTGAAACATGAAAACCTCCCCAATGTCCTCTGATGCCTATATTACATCTCCCACTCTCCTATCCTCTAGTTGCACCTGAACATGTTCCTGACATGTTTATTTAAAAAAAAAAAGCCTCTTATAGATGAAAAAGAACATTTCTAGGACTACAGGAATACTGCAATATTTGCGGCCTTGGTATTGATAGAATTTTCTTTTGTGTTTCTCGGTGTAAGCCACTGCGGGTAAGCACGCAACAGATAACTGCAAATGAATCATTTCCATACTTATCGATAAGTATAGGAATATGGCATTCAGCTGCACAATTTTGGTCAGACAAGTACGTTCTTTTAAGTGGAAGTTGTCAGAATTCTGTTCAGATATGACAGATGAAGTGTTTGGGGTCATTACAGCTGTCAACGCAGAACGGGTTTGAAGATGTAACCCGCCATCACAAGGAAGACAGACAGAAACATCAAAGAGGAGAAGCCAATCATTCTGCCTCAGTGTTTTTCCCCCGCCTGCCAGTCTGTCATGGCAACATCTTTGAGCATCAATCACTCATCCCAGTCAAAGCATTATATGTATGGTGACTCTATTTTTATCTGCAGCTAAAACACTTCTCATGTCCACGATGTTCCATATCCTGTGGTTCTTCACCGTTTGACCGAGGTCCGCGGATGAAGGCCTGACCCGATCCCATAACGTGTTACACCAAGACTTCAGCATCGCGATGTTAGAGGCTGTGCTGAGGATGCTGGCTATTCTCCCCAAAACAAAACAGAAACATCTGCAATAGTCCTCGGTGAACCGCTGCTGGAGTGAGTCAAGGCAGAGCCATGTTTGAAGTGGCTCGAAGTCATCTGAAGTTATTTGGTGTAATGTCATTAGCATCTGCCGCCTCCAATTGTTAGCCACAGTCTTCTCTGATCCAATTACTATAATGTATATTTCATCGGGATTGCTTAATGTTTTTGTAGTTTAACGTCACCCTCTGCTTTAAGGTACTTAATGTATTATTCTGTTTTTGAAAGCTCCATTACAATGGAAGTTTTTTTTTTTTTTTTTTTTTTGAAAGGAGACTAGTTTGATGTGTGACTCTGCAGGGGATGGTTGTTGGAAATTGGCTCAGTGTGTGTGTGTGTGTTTGTGTGTGTGTGTGCGTGTGTCTTCTGTGGGTACACACACGCACATTATTACATGCATCATGGCTGTGTCTGTGTGTGTGTGTGTGTTAAGGAGCATGTGTGACAAGGGGGGTGGTGGGGCACTGATTTCTGTCGATCTGAGCCTTTATTCTCTCTAAGCCTCTGAAGACAGTGGTCCTGGGGTGGGAAAAATACACAGGGGAGATCTGTTCAAAGCCTGCAAGCTTGGTGACGATCCTCCGTCAGATCCTAAGCCGTTTGAAAAGTTCATATAAACTGAAAGACAGCCGCTGGGAAATGGTCTTTGCAAACTCAATGAGAGTTTATCATCCCTACACAGGGAGAGGCACCGTTTGAGGTGGAAACGCTGCCTGTAATCTCACTCTCCTTCAGAGGTTTATGAGGGACCCCTCCTTACCCCCCCAAAAAGGGTAAACCTGGGTCCTTATGCGCAAAGTATCTCAGAACAGTAGCCGTCATCACAGCCCATAGCCCCCTAAAAACAGCTACTATTTCCTACTCACCCCCGATGTGTATTCTGTGGAAAAAAAAAGAAAAAAAAGAACTGTGAACACCAATAAGTTACTTTTATTTTCCATTTTCAGACTGTTTTGCCAAACAACAGGAAGCCCAAATGCTGACAAAAACAATAATTTCTCACACGATTTTAATGTAAAGATTGCTTGATTACAGCCCTTGTCTTGCAGCCAGTAAATGGCCTGATCCAGGTGTGATGCTTCAGTTTTTGTCAGACTTGGCAAACAGACATGAGAGAACCCTGAGCAGCTGGCGGCTGGCTGCTCTGCGGTGTCATTCGGCCTGCAAGCAGACGAGCTCACATTCTCCAACGAATAAGAAGACCCGCATGACAGTGATTTCCAGAGCCTCGGAAAAGTGGGAGGGAACCAGAGATCACTGTGAGGGGGTGACAGTAATTGTCTCATTTAGAGGCCGATGCCCATAGGTAGGAGTAATTACGGAGGACCATTACTCCTCTGTCTGTGGGTGTGTGTTTGTATGCTGCGGCGGCCAGTCTCTCAGGCAGGCCCCGTCAGTAGATTACAAAGGTGTGGCTTCCCCGTGACATCCAAATGTGACACATAAAAGACAAATGTGTGGATCAACAGAGGGCGTCTCAGCCCCATTCCGCTACTTTGCCATCAATCTGACAGATGGCATGGGCCTGTCTGAGGCCCTGGCAATGAGGAGTGCAGCGGCTTCAAAGGCCCTCTGTAATCTGCAGAAACATCACAGGCTGGGAGAAAGTGACTGTCTCCCAGACACCCGCCCTACTAAGAGGGCGAGCGAGGCGCTAATGAAAGGCAGATAAAGGGATCGCAGGCACAGACAGCGCCTCATGAAAAAAAAAAGACAGAGAAAGAGAACATCAGGTAGGGTAGGCTCTTTTTTCCTTTGCCTTTCTTTTTTCTTTGAAAGAATCTACAGATAAATGGTCTAGTCAGTTCGTTTGTATTCCCTCAAAAACAGGAACACACAGATAAAGAGCTGTTTTCAAAGCTCTCCTCCCCTGTTGAGTGTGACTCAATTCAGTCTAAATGGTCAGTGCTGAGTATGGGGTAAAGTTAGTGATGATGGGAGAGGGATGAAAACTGCGTTTTTTTGTTGTTGTTGTTTTTTTGCAGGAAATGCCACCAGTTCCTTGTGTTTGTTGTTGCTTTGATGTGCCAGTCAGGCGTGGTGCTTGCTGTCAGCCACAGCATTAATCAGAGGAGCTCCGGTCTTTGTCACACCCTGCTATATTCATTTATCGCCCACAAAGGAGCCACCTCCCTTCATTCGGGCTGATCAATTCTTGCTTTTTACTGACATCTCTGTGCTCTGCAGGTTCACATCTCCTTCTAGGACACAGTGACACCTGACAGCGCCGATATCAAAAGCCCAATATGTCCTTTTCCATTCTGGGAAACAGTGGGGCAGTGTCAAGCTGCACAGTTCCCAACTACACCCAACATCATGCTGAAACTTATTCTGGCTAGGGTATAAAAAAATCAAACCGCTATCACCTTGTGATTCAAAACAAATAATCACAGCATCAGCCTAAGCTAAAGGATGAATCCTCTGGACTCAAACAATGACCTAAAACTTTTTTATCACTAATGTTTGACATGCCTGACATTGTGTGATGAGGAATACGGACAGCTAGCAGGTTCCTTGAGGCATTAGTAAGCTGGCTGGGAGCGTTACACAGTGTAGAGGAGTGCAGTAGAGCTATCCCGGATCAGTCATCGTCTGCAGACCCCCACTCCCCCTCAGAGCCAGGGGATTTGTTAGCCAAGCTGCTCCTATTGAACAGAGCGCATTTGCCTGTAGTTTCTGACAAGCCACTGGACTGTGTAGGCCTGTCAAAGCTGTTAATGGCTCCAGTTTTCAGGGAATATATAGCCTCAAGTCACTGTCCCTGTGTTCTTCAACTGTGTGAGGCCGTATCCACAGTGTTGTGCTATGAAGAAAAAGGGAAAAAAACAAACTCAGCTTTATAACCAGGGTGTTGCTAAATCATGGAAATTAAAATCGTGATATCAGAGACCATCCCAGCCTTAGTTTGTACCTTAGTAACATCAAATGCCATATGATTGCATGAAAGAAATATGCACTGTTACTTCCAGTGCTGACCAATACACTCATGGTCACTCAGTACACTCGTCTCTACAGCTGCATCCATACTGTGTGTGATCTTCAGTGCTGCGCGAGTGTGAAATTTGTATACATATGATCATACACATCTTTCCATTGTATTCTTATATTTTTGCATTTTCTAATTGCGCCCCAGTAGAGGACGGGCTGTCCTTGTCGGATTTGTCTCTGCACCAGTTTAATAAAGAAAAAATCCTGCATGTTTTAATTATTATTTCGATTTTGATGTGCATACACCTTCACCCTGCCTGCCTGCACTGAATCCTCTCAAAGACAAATGCTGATACTTCCTCTGTAGTAAGAATGAGAGGAAAGAGAGCTTACCATTCGTCAATGATTCTTTGATGTTCAAAAACAGCTGTAGGTGGAGGAATTGTTTTGTTTCACACTGTTTGAGATAGTGACAACAGAAACTTCCAAACCCTCCATAACTTCCAAAATGTAATCAATAACTTTCTGCTATTGTGTTTTGGAACCCTATACACAACAGTGGAAAGAAGAAACACCTCCAACGAGGCACGATGCAAAATTCAAGAAGGAAAGAATGATTTTACTGTACCTGATCATCTGTCATCTAGAGCAGTGGTTCTCAAACTGTGGGTCAGGACCCCTGAGGAGGTCGTAAGATCATTTCTGGGAGTCCCAAGATGATTAAGACATTAAGCAAAAGAAAAAAAGCATTTTCAATATGTGAGATTTTCAATGAGTATAATTTCATATGTTAATCTTGTATTCTGGTTTCTTTTAAAATGCTGAGCAGTTTTAAAGCATGACACCTGCTGTGATAATTTAGCAAATGAGACGACCTGAACAGCTGGTCATGCTTTTGGTGGACTGATCACCACACTGTATGCGTAGCCTGTGACAGGGGGTCCCAAGAAGGCATTGGTTTGTTTTAAGGGGTCACGAGCCAAAAACACTGAGAAGCGCTGAGCTAGAGCAACGTGCCATGAGTGCAACAGTAGAATAAGCTTACAGTCCTACTGATCTTAACCTTGAGTAGCTTGTAGCCTCTAAAGATGAGGGATGTGTTTGTCGGGATCTGGTTTTGAGTTAGGGCAGCATAAAACGTCTGGTTGTCAGCTGCAGTTTCACTTTTAGATTCCTCCCCTCCCCACACCCAGCCGGGGATACAGGAGTCATTCAAGAGTAGTGTAATTAGCTGGAGCTTAATTAGAGGCCAATTTTAAAAAGTCAGACAAAAAGGCAAATTAAAGAGGCTTATAAAACAGAAAATGAAATGCTTAACAAGCGCAATAGCGCCATGCAGGGACACATTTAAATGGCACACTTTTACAGTGTAGATGTTTACAGTTTTGTGGGCTCAGAGCTGTGATAAAAACTGATTCTATAATTGAAATATATCACAACAAATACTTTACAGCATGTCACCATTTTCAGACAGTCTAAAGAAAGACTGATTTTTATTTATTTTTATTTTATTTTTAATTTCTTTTTTATGTCACAGCTTAAACTGAAACATTGAAATAAAAACTTACAAGGCTCTCCATTTCTCACAACGTCTGAATGTGTCAAACCTTCATTTCACTCAAGGGATGTCATGTTAGCGCATGAGTTACATTTCTGTGTGTTTGACTACACACAATTTGGTAAGTGAATAACTTGAAATAACAAGAAATAAAGTATTTGATAATGTTTCACAAGCCATATGGTTTACTATGTATTCTTTGTGTGACTCAAACAATTTGTAATAAAATGTAGTAAATAGTGATCAAACTGGCAATGTAATCCCCAAAGGTAAAACTCGGATTAAAACACAGACTTTTTATATTGCAACATGTCTTTTCTGAAAAATGGACACACCATTTATGGAATGACACTCTTCACATGAATATGGCGCCAACTTTGCATTCCATGAAGTAGGTTCTTAATTAGTTACAGATTGCCAACATGATTTATTGGAGTGTCTGAAGACTGAGCTGACATTTGGGGACATGTACTGAAAAAAGAGGAATGCGTTCAACCCTCGGATTGCTAAGTTAAATGGAGACATATGACTGTTTTGTGAATTCGGTCAATGTGGAGATCTTGGCAATTTCCACTCGGTTTTCAACCAGGAATCTCTCAACTCATTAAAAAGTGGTGAAAATGTGAGACAGAACCACCCAACCATGAAAATATGCACTATGGGGACATGCGTCCAAATTGACAATATCAAGCTAAAACCACAATTCTCCTGATGTTTCTCAGGGCATAATATGTGACCTGTCAAAAATCTGCTTGGCAGACTGTAAAGGTGGAATTATATGGGCCCTAATTAAATGAATTTAGGGGATCACAACTTTCAGCAAATGATAAAAACATTATTACCATCTGCGCTTTTGAGGAGCTCTTTCTCTGCCAAGCCTTTTGATGAGGCTGCAGAGTTATCCAACAGCTTTAGCAGATGTTGCGGTAGTGAGCTGAAAAGCAGTTCTCAGGCGTTTCAGTCCTCTTGAGAGACTGTTTTTAGCTGGTACACTTTGAATTTAACAAAAGGTTAACTGGGTTACTGTCACCTACAACAGCAACGGCAGCGTTGTTCAGATCTATCTCAATCCCGGCATCCTGTTCTCTGCTCTCTCTGAAGGCCCAGGCACAGTCTCACAACCCAGCGCAGCCACGCCCTCAGATAACACACACACACACACACACACACACACACACACAAGGTAGGGGAGAAAGGGATTACATGTAATGGGATTACAGTAATCTCTTTACCAAACACTGGTGATTGTAGTGTGTTGCTCTTATGGAGCAAACACAGCTCTTTGATCACACACACTCTGATCAGATTACGTAGAAAAACAAACCACAAAAGGGAAAAGCCTTGTTAAAGTTGTAGATTTGAGACACAAATTATTATTTTTTCAAAATGATTTGCTCAAATTTTGTGCTAATTTCTCTGTACTTTTTGTGCTAATTTCTGAGAGAAAGAAACATTTTTTGAAGACGATGACAGAACGATAAAGTCAAAAATAGCATAAAAGAGAATTCATTTTATACTATTAAGTGCTGGAGGCAAATAAGTAACTGAAAACAGTAAATTAATTAAGTATTCATTGGCATCTAATGTGTTACAGATTCACACACACACACACACACACACACACACACACACACACACACACACACACACACACACACACACACACACACACACACACACATACACACAATGAGTAGACATGCAAACATGCAAGGATGCACACACAAATGCAAGTACACACAGGCAGGCATCCCTAATAACTACCTGCCCTCTTTTTAAGCTTGGGGGTCAATTTGTGTGTGTAGGGGAGTGTGTGTCTCTGTTTTTGGATTGGAATCGGGGTGCGGTCTGAAAAGGATCGAAAAAACAAATGAAGCCCCTTGGAACCGGGGCGGGCCCTTTTGGAAATCCCATGATTTTGATTGACAGCACTGGGCTCCCCTGAGGAAACCTGAATGCTTGAGTTTCTGTGTGAAACACAAAGGCCATAAAGAGTGGAATGGCTTTACAGACAGACAGACTGACATAGAGACAGACAGGCCTGGCTCCAGATAGATAGACAGACAAGAAGTCTGACAGCCAGACTGTAGTTATGTAATATAAGTCGAAAAGTGCCTTACCCGGAAACCTTGGAAAAACTGGCAAAGGGAAGAAATCAGCAGTGCAAAATTGGCAAAATGATTTCTTTCGAATGATGCAGGGATCTCATAAACAAAATACTACAAGACAAACAATGAACATCTTTCCAAGATTTTTTTATGTGGGGGATTTTGTCAAAATAAATTACTCGCATTTTCCCACTTTTTTATGTGTCTTTGACTCTGGAAAGTGCATGCAAGCACTTTGAAAAAAACAAACAACAACAACAACACTCTTTGTTTATCGTGAGGTCCAGACAGGTTCTTTAGCCAAGTTATGGATACAGTTGTGTGTGCTGTGTGTCCGGCTGTTGATGTGTGTGTGTGGCCTTGCTACAGATTCACTATAATGATTAAGTCTGGAACTTTGGGGAAATGTGTGTGTGTGTCAGTGCTTGTTGGCCTTGTGGGTAGGGGGCCAAGTCTCACTGCACTCTGTTGTGATTATTTTGTTTATTTTTATCCGGCCCTGGGTTGTAATTGAGGGCTGTGTAAACTTTTGGTTGGTGTGTTTTATACTCTGCTCTTTTTTCCTATTCTGGGAAACCGTTTCCTTCTCTTCTCTCTCTCTTCTCTTCCCCTCTCTCTCTCTCTCTCTCTCTCTTGTTGTTACTCTGATGTCCCCACACTCCACATCAATAGAGTTCATTAGTGTTTGGGGGGATCACCGAGGGTCGGACGCATGCAGCGGGGAGCCACGCTTCATGTGGAGTGTGTGGAAGTGGCGTGTGTGTGTATGTGTGTGAGTGAGTGGGGGGACCGCAGCACTCTCTTGTCTAATCATCTCGTCGTTTCCTAATGATAGGTCTGGTACCACAGCTACTGGGTGTGGCGCCCGAGAAAGCCATAAAGCTCACAGTAAGTCACAGCCTTAGCTTGCACACGCACATAGATGCACGGGGTTCTGCTGTTGTTAAATCTTCTGTATGATTTGATTTTATGTCATACACACGTAAAAACACACTTGGATGTGAATAATGAACACAAAACATTACACTCCGTTGGAAGGACGCGGCCACCAGTCACCGTTCCTCCAGCGTACTCCCATCTTAACTTTCCATCAGGCCTGATGATGAAAAGCACATAGCCTCTTAATGGATGTGGTATCCTCAATGGCTTACAACACAAGCGAGCACTGCAGCTGCCTCTACAACAGACTGCACGCCAATATTGGAAAATGAATGCATAATTAATTCATGTTAATGCCAGTGATCGGCATGATAAACCGGACATCAGTGAACTCCAGTTGTGAATTAAGACACGGTACCCCTCAAAAAAAAAAGATATGCATTTTTTAAGTCATTATTATGTCAATATTCATTTGTACTTTTTCTAGTGTGTATCAATATGATGCTCTGCCATACCTATCAGCTGTAAAAATGCTGGCATAATGTCATTTTGAAGAATTAAAAGGTGAGTTGACAAAATTCAAGCATTTGAGGTGCATTTAAAGACGTGCGATGCAAAAATACCAAGTTCCAAGGGTCGATTGAGTGAGGACCCCTTCTGATAAAAATGTGGAATAAGCACGTCCTTTGGTTTGATGAAATTATAGCCTTTTTGGCCAGTTGAGTCACTTCAACTGAACCTAGGCAATTTTGCATATCGCACCTCAGCCACCATCCCAGTGTGTGATTGTGTGTGAAATTTGTGTATCTCCAGGTGAACGACTTTGTGCGAGGGAAGACCAGACAGAAAGATGGCACGGTCCCCCTGGCTGCTGAGATTTTGGCCGGTGGTTGTGTAAGTGGACGTGTCTCAATCCCGCTGTCACTATTGATTCTTAATGACTTCCGCCTAACTTGTATTAGCACACATTTTCATTGCAAAGAGCCTCAAACAGATGCACGTTTACACCGCACGTCACAGTGAATTCAGTCTTATTTTGGCGCACTAAAAGATTTTGCCTGAGCTGAAATGAGCCAGATTTGAGTATTTAACAAAAATTTTATAGACATCAAACCTTCCAGCTGCCTCTCTCTGGTCTTCAAACGACGCAGTACTGTACACAGACGGCATATACAGTGCAGAGGCTGTTTTCTGAGGGCCGCCCCTGTGACAGTTGAGCGGACGGGCGTGGAATGTGTGATCTGTTTTGAGGCAGGGAGCCGCTGTTTATTGATGGAACGTGCAAAGATCACACATGAAAGGAGGGAGTGAACACACACACAGACACACACACACACACACACACACACTACCTGCCCGCTCCCGCCAGACAGACCTGGACGGACACGTTCAAGAATATGTGCATGTATGACCAAAAGAAGAGTGTACAGGTGCACGCTTGCAGGCACACACACACATACAGAGGAGACGGAGACGGACAGGGGCTGCTACCTGAGACACCCTACTTCCCTCCCATCCGTTACCTGCTCCCCTCCCATCCTGGGTTTTGATCACTGACCTGTCACAGACTACTCCTCTCACACACACACACACACACACACTGTGTGTCCGGGCCCAGCAGCTTCAGCCGAACTAAATGAAAGAAGGCCTTTCACTCCAACCTTCTTTTGATGCTGATCACTAAAGCAGAGTATTTCAGAATACACAAGTCATTATGGGTTTGGCCCTACTCAGGCACACACAATTGACCCTATTGGCTTTAAGGATTTCTCTGAGACATTCTTGGCTGTAAATTCACTGTCACATTGTTTTTATGCATAGTGGGAAAGTTTAAATTAAAGTGTATGAGTGAGGGAGAACAAAATTGTGCGCAGTGTTAGATAGCAAGAGTGTAGATTTGTGAAAGAGAGACAGAGCTGTGTAAAGAAATTATGAAACGTAAGCCCACTCCAGAGCAAACAGTATACTACACTGTACCGGGTGTCAAAAATAATGGTGGTGTTTTTTTTTTTTATACAGCCCGTATGTAGTCCTTAAAGCAGTGAGTGATGTATATACAGGGAGAGGAGTGGATGAATGTAGAGGAGAGGAGTGTGGATGGATGGATTTTTCCTCTTTTCCTCCATGAGCCGTCGTGACAGCTCCTTTCATCCTGGCTGAGGCCCCGGTGTTAGTGCTGGCACTGCACTCTGCCTGCCGCTTTATCACACACACACACACACACACACACACACACACACACACACACACACACAAGTCAAACCCTCCTGAACCCTGTTTTAGTGAGTCTACAACCACACCACATGAAATCTGTTTATATCATTTGGTAGCTGTGAAAGTGTTGGTTTGGACCACAGCGACGGTTTCAGATCCACAGCCTGTAAAGCATAAGAAAGAGAGGGAGAAAGACACGGGGGGGGGGAGTAATGGTTTGTGAGTTCTTCAATACTAAACTTAGCATCTCTGTCCCTCAAACACCTTCAAGTCAAAGCAGCATCTGTCCCTCGTCCTCTCACACTTCCTTTTTGCCTCGTTGCTCTTTGGGCTCTTCTCATCTCCTCTGCTCGCTGCTTCTTTTTAAATCCTCCTTTCCTCTTCTGTCCTCTTTAATCCTCTGCTCTTCCCTTCTCCCTGTTCCTCTCCTCTCTTTCTCCTCCTCTCTCCTCTCCACCACCACCTCCTCCTCCTCCCCTTGCTCTCTGCTCTCTCTGTAAAGCCGTGGCTCAGCAGCACTAAGCTCCAGTGTGGGTTGCCAGGTCCTAATGATTATTTGGTAAGAACGGCATGCTCCGTTGACTGAGCTGGCTGGATGCTTATCTGGCAGTTACTGGTCTGCATTTTAGGACTTAAGTTACACAAAATACTCACTGGGTCATTGCTGAGAGGAGCGGAGTAGAGGGAGCAGAGAGAGAGAGGGGAGAGTTGAAATACAGGAACGCTTTGTTCGTTTTCACAAGCAATTATTCAGTGTAAATCTCTCGCAATTTTCATGGTTGATTTTTAAGCCTTTGTAATGGCCTTCTTATTCAAGCCCGCCACGGATTGTGAAAACATTTATCGGAGAATTTAGTGCACACACCCTCGGTCCCGTACATGTGGCGTAATCGCCGTTTAAGCTTTCTCTAAGTACTAATGAAAGTGTGAATGGCTATTAATGGAGGGTGGCTAATGTTTTCAGTTGGCGTTTATGTGTCGTTTGGCATTGAGATAAGTAAACTGTCGGGGAATATGTGTGCGTGCATTGGCCCTCAAACTCTTAAGGAGCTCTTTCTGAAACACACACACACACTCCTGCTCAGGCAGGGCGCGGCGGAGCGTTGATAAGGTGCTGACTTCCCAGGTTTCTCAGGATCACCTTGCCTTGTAATTACCTGGGAATCATCAGAGAGCCGCCGACGCTGTCACTCTGTAATCACAACCCTCAACCTCTCTGCCTCTACCTCTGACATTCCCTCACTTCTCTTGTTTTGACTACTTCTCTCTCTGTTTCTCTCTCCCCGTTGTTCTCTCTCATTATCTCTCTCTGCTTATTTGTCTGTTTCTCTCCTCTGTTCGTCTGTCTCGTTCTTTCCCTCTCTTTTTCTGTCCTGAGTTGTCGAAAGTTCAGGAAGATTGTCCAAAGTTAAGTAGGAATGCGCTGGAATAGTGTGTGGGAGGCGTTTCAGACAGACGTAAGTGCACAAAAAGCTCTCCTGCATTATAGCCGACACTGCCCCTCCCTCTCTCTCATGTTGTCACCGCTAATTGTCAGCTCATCTCTCCGAACCATGTTGTTGTTTACTCTCCCTGACCATCTCCACTCTCATTAGTCTCCAATTGAAGCAGCCAGCACTGCTAGGAGTAGGAGCCAATAGCCTCTTAATGCTCTCACTATTAGCCAGCATGTAATCAACTAGGTTGTTTCCATAAAACTAGTCATAAAGAGTTAGCTGTGAGCTACAGCAGCTTTGGACCAGCAGCCCTCCTGCTATTCACAGCCTCTAGTTTGGTCTGGAAGGGAAGCTGTCGCCCACTCTGCTCCATTTTCTTTAAAAAGCGGCAGCACACACCTTCAATGAGATGATTATGATCTCCCTCCTCCCTCTCTTTTCTTGGGCAAAATATGGTAACACTTAAAATTGAGGGACTCTTTTAGCAAAAATGCCCATATTGCAGATTGGAGCTTGATGCCTTCCCGTAAGGCAAGAGGCGACAAGCACAATCCATCATTCATAACGAAACGAGCGAAAGAGGAAAAAAAATGAGAGAAACAACAACAAACAGACCAGGCCTATTTAAGACGGGAATGGTGCCATGGCAACCGATTGCTATCTAATTGCGATGTGCCGCCCTTCTGCGTTTAGCTACAGTAACCACTGGCAACCGTGGAAAGAGAGAGACAGTATTAAAGAAGATGAGGGAGATCGCTTGATAGGAGGTCAAAGCAAGAAGAGACAGTGACGGAAAGAGACAATGCTGCAAAAGAGGGCAGAGGAAAGACAGGGAGAGAAACAATTAAAGAAGAAAGAACATACAAGACACAGAAGTCTCAGAATGGCGGTCTGCCAATCAGACAAAGCCCAATTTCCAAAAACTATCTTCCAACACTGTAACCATCCCTCAGTAGCAGGGAGCATTCTGGAAGTGCTGTCAAGTTTCATGACTAGACACAGTTAACCATTTGTCTTGCTTCAGCCAACCCTAATACATGAAAGGCAAGCCAACCGGTCTGGACTTGCTGTTGTGTTTTTACCCTCCCCTCGTAAGTACAACTTTGGAAAGTGGTGTGAAGTGTGAGGTTAGGTAGAGAGGCAGAGCCCCCGCAGGGTCTGGGAGGCAAAGACAAACAGCTGACAGACCTGACTGCATCAGCTGGATTTCCCGGTAGTCTCCCGTACTCTCCTCCTCTCCACATGTTTGTTTTGCAGCTGGTTGCTGAGACTGCACTGTTGTCAAATTACGTCACTGGTGGCAGTTGTGCACCATTAGCCGGGTCAAAAAAAATATCGCCATTGTTGACTTTGTGTTAAAATAGTAGTTTAGGGTGGATGGTGTAAATTGGACAGCCTTAGATTCAGGGTCTGCACAAGCTGTCATCGTGGTTAACGCACAAAAAACAAGAATTCATTTACATTAAGCGGTGAAAGGTTTACAGGGCACTGTTGATTTTGGGCAGTGGACAGAGCGCGTATGGGCTGCAAACAAGCAATGAATCCAGCCTGTCCGCTGGCACATCATGGTAGATGCTTCAAATACACTTAAATAAAATGACATCATAGGAAAATCCCCACATCGCCACAGCTGACAGGCATGAGGACCTTTTCTAATCGAATCTGTGGATGGTCCATGAATTCCACAATATTTTTTTGTTTGCTTGCAGATGAGTTTCTTAATTTCAAAAGTACGAAAAATTTTAGCATTTTTTTGAAAGATGCCCACTGTGTCCCAAACAGATACTTAGGAGAGGGACCAATCTCCCTACACACTAACTGATAAAGAAATGACTGGTCCAAGTGTTTTAATTAAGAAGCACTGTGGTAATAGTGTCTTTGATTTGTTACCTTGAATTTGAGAAGGGGATCCCCTTCTACCATCCTTTAAAACCCAAATAAAACACACGCCAGTTGTCCATTGCACTCTAAAACAACCAAATGACAAAGTTAAGACAAACAAACTCAACAATATTTGTGTGTAATTTAAATATTCTCTCAATTTCTTTCTTTCTTTTTTTTTTTTTTTTTTACTTGTGTGCTCCTGCAGGCTGGTGGCTCCCAGGTGATCTTCACCAACCCTCTGGAGATAGTGAAGATCCGTCTGCAGGTGGCGGGAGAGATCACCACGGGGCCCCGGGTCAGCGCCCTGTCTGTCATCAGGGACCTGGGCTTCTTCGGACTCTACAAGGTGGGCAGACCATTGAGGAGCTTGGGATGTAGATGTTGTTTACATCGTCACACATTATCCACCTGGACACTAATATTCCAGACACATTGTGCCCTCAGATGCATTGCTTATTGATGAGATGCAAAATCCCCGCTGTCACACTGGTGCGTCGACCAGCTCCATCAAGATGGCAGCCTCTTGGATTTTGTCCTCTTGCTCTAACCCACCTGCACCCAGTCTTTACTCCGCCACCTGTTCCTGCCCCAACTCTTTCTTATGCACATAGCCCTTTCAGTCCTACCACAGAAGTGACACGACTGAATGGGCAGAAGTGATCAAGTGCAGAATGTGCGATGGTTAGGAGATTCACACTGAAACAATCAGCTGATGCTTCTGAATAGCCTAATGAAATGTGCTTAGAGCAGCTGCATAATCAGACCACCGGGATGAATAGGTGAGAGGATTCAGCTGGTGAGGTGGCTCAGCTGATGCAGGTAGCGAGTGGGCCGACGGCAGAACACCTGGAAAGTCTGTAACTGCAGTCACAGGATTACCAACTGAAAATGAAAATTATATACTGTATGTCTTTAAGCCAGTGGTCCAGTTTTATGGGAAGATCAGTGGCTACAATGTATGTATGTTGACATCAAATGAGATTTGTCAAGATTGCTTACATCGTCAAACCATGGCCAAAGGTATGATATCCATTCCATTGTATTTTCATCAGCCACCCAACTTCACAACAATCCATTATTTTTCATTACAATTATGACTAAATCATATGTGATTTTTCAATTAACTACCAACCCACATCAGCCATCATTTAAATCAACATTTCCATGTGGTCTTCTATTCAAGAACAAGAAAAGGCACAATTTATGCTAAAAGCTGTATTTAACCCTAATTGCCATAATTGGCATTTTTCAATGGCGCAGGGCTAAAAATTACAGTGCAGTGTTTGAAGATATTAGGATTCTGCGATATTATGCACCCCACACATTGTAAAGCAAGCGTGAACGATTGCAGTGTCATATTATTGGCTGATATAGCAATACTATACTACAGCAATAGCAATAGAGTTGTTGTTTGTTTTTTTTTCTATATTTTGCTTATCCTCACAGGTATCGTCCTTTAACACATCATCTTGTTCTCTGTCAGTGCAGAGACTGACAGTGAGGGGTCCAATATCTCTCTCTCTCTTTCTCTCTCTCTCTCTCTCTCTCTCTCTCTCCCCCTCACACACACACACACACACAATATCTTTGTCAAACTTTGGGCCGCATAG
>OMLB01001896.1:0-10971 GCA_900302555.1 Myripristis jacobus
AAACTTACTGCTGACCTTTTTCTCTCCTCCACTCTCAATCATAGTGAATTTTCTGCCACTTGCTCCTTCACACTCACTAAGCACACATTACACACTCCCCTATTTCTTAAAGGAGCTGCACTACTCTTAAAGCAATACCTGTCATGTATCTGTCCTTTAAAAGAATGAGGAGGGAGAGAGAGAGAGTATCCTGGGATTCAGTGTGCTAGTACATGACTCAAAACAATTCCATGATAATGCAGGGTGTTACCATGCTGGCACAGTGTGTGAGTGAAAATCATTAGTAGCCCATTGATATTAATGATAATGTGAAACTTTAGCAGTAGTGCTCATAACTCTGTATGGAAAAACTGTTCAGTGACTATTTTAGAGGGACACAGATTTATAAATGATGACTGAAGAGACAGAAGCAAGGTGTCATGATGTAAATTCAGGGAAACTACTTATCAAATTGTCTGTTCTAATATTTATTTTATGTATAGAGAAGTATGAAGACTGAAGAGTTAGTTAAACTTCTCAGTCATACCTCCTTTCAACAGCTCAACTTGTTGGTTGTGCCGTTTATGTCTGTAAGAGGTGTTGGATCTTCTATAGAAATGGCCACAGAACATGAATTGGAGTAGACCATACATTCCCATTCAAATGAGCATAGCAGGATGGTCAGAGTGGCGGCCATTTTTATGTAAATGATTGCCTTTGCAAAAAACTGTGGCTATTATACCAGGCTAACTTCCACTTGGTGGAAACTATTAACATTTATTCACTACTTTCATCAAGCATCCACACCGCATCTTCTCGGTTCTCAAGAAAGTGTAGCACATTTTACTGCCCTATATGTCCTATACACTGTAGAAACTTACTATAAATGACATTTTATTTAGACAAGCCAAATGGACCATAGCAAGGAGTTCCATGACCATTTTACTCCATTGAAGTTCTGCATAAATGCCACATGTCAGCTACCTAATTTCTCTCCTCCCCCAGCTGCACCTGTATAGGTGCTTTACAGTAATCCAGATAAAAACATTTTGCTGGCTCTGATTACCTGTCATGAGTGATGACCTCCTATGGCCCATTAAGGCATTCTTTTCATTTGTCGCTATGCAAAATGAGATGTGCAGCATCTTAAAAGGGAGCTCTTTCTTCATACTTTGGGGGATAAATCCCAAAGCCCTTGGCCAATTTAACATTATGATACGCCAAATGAGGATGGTTTTTAAGACTTAAGACACAACACTGGTGGTTCCTATTAGATCATATTTTTTTCCCGCTATATCCTATTCTTATGTTGTGCCTGATTACTTTGTCTATGAAAAACAGAGAAATATATTCGTCTCCCCCTTCTGTTAAGATGTCTTTGCTTATAGCCTTTCACTTCTTTATTCATTCTGTGCAGTAGTCAAATTTTCAACACTGTGAGGTAGTAAGTGGTTTAAGCTTATTAAGTTAGCCTGACTTGCGGTAATGCTCCCAAGTGGTCCTTTCACTTCACACCTGCTGCTGTATTGAGCCTTCTGAAATGGCATTTCCTTGTTTGATCAGCAGTGCTGGTGCAGTCAGGTGATGCATAATCTTGCCCCAGGAAATGACAGGAACATGAGATGGCAGAGAAAGCATTACCTCATGCAGTGCAGGAAATGGCATGTAAATATGTTATCCGCCCTCTTGAGTCATGTTAAAGTCTTCTATAGAGCAAAGGTAGCATAACTTTGCCTCAGTGCAGTTTCCCTATACTGTGGTTGTGCCTGATAAGCCATCATTTAAGTGTTTACCTGTTTGTTGGAAGAAATGAAAGTTGAATGTTTTGCTGTTTTTTCTGCTCTACAAACATAAGGGGCATTACAAAGAACTTGTTTGGCTAGATGTCACATCATATTGGATTGTAAGTCTTTGTCAGCGGAGGGCGCATCCTGTATTGTTAGTGAAACGAGCATACCCAGGCAAAAGGGGCAACCTGACCCCATACTGAACACACTTTTCATAGCCAGGCAGTAAGACTTAAAGAAAAAGTTTAAAACAACATTTAACCCATGAAACATCTTGACCTTAAGACCCTAGGTCATGCAGATAGGTTTTAACCACCAAGGTCCATGTAAAAAGCATATAAGTCATGGAGTCAGAATTTTCTGCATCATTTAACACGGTAAATGTTTCGCGAATTCCAGGAAGCGTTTTTACGTCCTGTACTTTCTGGCAGAACATGCCCCCATTCACCAGTTGGGCTTTAGCAGGCCAGAGGATCGTGTGTAGCGCAAGGCATTATGGTTACTTGAGTGTTGATGATTCTGAGACCCTACAACCCAGAAATACAATCAAAATCTTACATAGCTAATAAAACAAGATTTTTGTCTCTGTGTTTGGAATTTTATTGTAAAGTCACAAAACTAGTTTATTCATTTATTTCAAACTGCCAGCACCTTTTACGTAAAAGTGAATGTGCCCAAGAAGAGAGTCTCACCAGAGTTTTTGATTTATATAAAGCAGACCGTGCCATCTCCTGTTCCCATTATACACAATATAAGGCAGTGTTAAAGATGTGAGAGGGGCCTGAAATAGGTTTGTTTCTAGTGGGTCCCCACATGATGAATAGTAGTCTATTTTTAATGAACCTGAGCCAAGGGGAGACAGCATTTAGTCAGTGCACTTCACTGTTAGGACTGTTCAGCTGGCCAGACGCTAACTAGCATCCAGGGCTGGCTGTCTGAGGAGGGGCTGATAGCGATGGTATGCAAAAATGCCCACTGTAGCAACCTGTAGGATAGGACCTTTGTTCTCCTCTCAGCCTGTGCATTATGTGGCCTTGTGAGTCACTCGGTCCTAATTCTATGATGACAGCAGCTGAACTACCAGCGTTCTGGGTCACTGACTTCCACCTCAGTCAGACACAGCCTCAAGGGTACAGGGACAGAAAAAGAGCAAAGGAGGACAGGTGGAGGACAAGACTACTTTGGACAGTCCAGCATAGCCACTCAATGAATGGTTTACAATGCCTACCACAACCCTTTTTTCCTCCACCAGCAGTCAATATGTGGAATATATCTAAGTAATGCTAACTGAATGTAGTTAAGTGTAATTTATTACAAGATTACATCACAATTTAACTTAGATGAATTTGTTTTCGTAGAATACAAAGTAAAAGTATTATAGAAGGGATTGCACAAGACCTCATTAGGTGTCTTTCCACTGTTGTGCTACCCCGAGCGAGGGTTATCTTCGAGCCAGATGGTGTTAATGGCCCTCAACCCACTGCTGCGAGAACAAAAATCATTCGCATTTCCACTGTTGTGCCGATAGACCCACGGTTTTGTCCTGTCAGTGCAAGAATGTGAGAGGTAGGAAGCGACTGGTTAAAATCTGCACACCCGGTACTAACTAACTACTGCAGAACTAGGTACCACAGGATTTTTTTTCCTTTGGACACCTCTTTGTGTGTTGTGTGGACCATGGGTATTTGGTTGGCCATTAACACCTAGAAACTGGCCCTGAGAGACCCACCAAGGCGCGATCAAAGACTGGAAGTGACAATGGAAACGCAACTCGACTTGGCAAGCACTAGCATGCCCGCATTTGTCGTGACAGTGGAAAGCTGGCTACTGACAATTGTGAAAAATTAATCATTTTTCTTTGCCCCATGACCAACCTTTTCACCAAATTTCATACAAATCTGTTCATAACTATTTGCTGACAGACAACTAATAGACAAAAGGAATGGGGTGAAGACATAACTCCCATCCAACTTGGTAGAGGTAATCTATGATTGCATTTTATTGCTTAGAGGTCGTTATTGTGTAATCTGACACTGTCTTGGGTGTATTAATATTGCATAACACTGCATAACACTCTTGCTATCCCCTCCCTTGCTTCTCCTCCATACCAGAGGAGAGCATGCAGCCTAGCTACCAGCCTCGATGTTCAGGCTGACTGATGTGACTTACTGAGTGCTCTACAGAGAGAATATGACCCATTTCTAGTCAAGCGGGCAGAAGTCATCTCAGAGGCCTCTCCTGTGTATTTCTCTTAATGCGTGTGGCACATGACTAACTGTTGCCAATCCCACAGAGCTCTCATTTCGTTTTCCTTCCCTAGCCATTCTGCTCATTTTTTTTCTTGCCCTTCATCTCTGACTCTTCCTTTTTCCATTTGCTTGTATGCAAAAAGCCATTTATTCATCTGCAACCCTGAGGCCAATGCCTCAGAATATCCCTGCTGCCTGTTAAGACACAGCTATCCAGGCATTTCAGACTGCGCAATGAAATAAAAAATGTAAGTTCCATCTACTCTATGCATTCTTACCATGGTGGTAGGTTGTTGTCAGCTCTGCCTTGTCAGTGCTACAGTTCCCCTCCCAGCTCCCAGAGTGCTCATTTGATCCCCAATGTTAGTCTAAAAGCACTGTGTAAGTACAGGCTCCTGCATCAGTCTGATCTTTTCCATTGTACTTAGGATAATGTACTTTTGCATGTTTTTACAGACCAGAATACTATAATACTTAAAAATGGATGTGTCTGAGTATGTCATGTCCCAAGGTAGGAAGCTCAAAGATTTGTATTTCAACTGTTGTAGTGAATATAATCGGATGGAAAGGTGTGCTGTGCCTTGTCACCCTATGTTTGTTTACTTAATAAACATAATAGTTTTACCACTCTCTTATACAGGGAACATTAGAAGTAGATTCAGAATTCGTGCTGGGTCTCAGTGATGGAGGCTTTGTGAGTACAGATCCAGGTCTGCTTTTGGTTTCGTAACAACATGGCATCATGGTGAATTTACCCAATCATGGAACTCTGCTTTGTTTTAATGAGTAGAGCACAGCTTTTTTGTTTAATGGCTATCAGAATGAAACCTCTTTGAATTGCTCTTTAAGCCATGAAGAGATCAGATCTGCATTAAAATTATTAAGTCATGTTTCTGTAAATGCAGTCTGTAATCCTCTTTGTCTCATAGCATTAACAATGTGTAATGGCAATATATAAAGGAGATACTGGTGCTAAAGCACTTCTGAAAAAGTAGGATGTGCCTTTCAGTTGTGGTGCCAAATAATGTCAGAGTGCTCCAGTAACCACAGTATGGGACCGTGTGTTTCTGCCTGTCTGCATTCATGCTAGCAGCTACAAAGTGGTGTGCTCAAAAGCCAAGCTGGGCTCTGTGAGTTGACCTACTTCCTCTGTGAAAGCCCATCAGAAGTTCAGCAGCCTGGCTCTCTCCTCTGTGTCCTCCCCCATTGTCCTCCATCCATGCCTCCCATCCTCCCTTTCTGTCCCCCTCCATCCTCTCAAACCCCACCCCAGTGTTCTTTGTGATGTAGCCCAGGCAAAGTCCCAGGCCCATGGCCAGATGCTATCGGGGTAACCAGCTTCTCTATCTCCCCTCGTTTAGGCCTGACGAGAAACAACACTTAAAGATGCAGACATGGACAAGTTGTCTTGACTGCATTTGACATGCTACCACTGCTTATAGCATCATTGGATGAGAGATAAAATAAAGTTGGGCATAGAACCTTCCTTAAGGACCCATTGTAGAATTTGCCATGAAAATTTACATTCTTCATTGATTGAGTGCTTTTATGCTCATAGTTCAGGGATACAAAGCTTTTTCTGTGTTTCTGCTGTTTTCAAGACCCCCCAGCCTCCTTGCCTAATAAAGCTACATATAAATAATCAACACACTGGAGTGCATATTTTGGAAGAAATCATCATGCTTCTAATGATCTGTCCTTTTCTGTTTGTTTTCCACTCCAGAACCTCTTGGACACATACCTCATTCCCAACACCACTTCACCAGAGAGCAAAGTCTTCTACATGAAAATGAAAGGAGATTACTGCCGCTACTTAGCTGAGGTAGCTAAGGCACCAGAAAAGGAATGTAAGTCATTTAAGTCCATTTTAACACCAGCTGTTAATGTGCAGGGATGCTTGATATTTACTATGTACTTGCTTTGTATACATGTGTATGTGTGTCACACCAGCTGAAATGTTGGATTTGAGGAGGATTGATACCTGCTTCCAAGCCTGGGCATGTCAACCCTCTCAGACTTTATCCTATTAAATGAACACTTAACTGATCTACATTGGCCCTACCACAAAGATTACAAAAGTATCCTCATGTGCCTCTCTGGCCGTAATAAACGGAGGATAATAAATGCAGACACTGGTACATGCTACAATTCTTCCTTTGTCCTGTCTTGTTTCTTACACATACAGTCATAAGTCACCAAATGTTTAAGGATAGGTTTGGTCTTTTTTAACCTAGCCAGTGTTAAAATGTTTATAGACCTTTTATAACATTACACAACACAACTTTGCTGGTGGCTTTTGTCATAAGAAACTCACCACTCTGCTGCAGCTTCTTGCTAGCCTTCAACACAATCCAACAGGCCATAATTTTTATCCTCAAACATTATAAATGGCTTTTCTCAAAGCAGGAAACTCGCAACGCTGTCATGTATGTCTTCAAATTGTCCACCCACAGAGCGGTTGGTACCGGTGCTTTTTCACAAGTTTTAAGATAATATATTGCCTTGTATACCTTGCTAGCAGGAAGCTGCAGCAGTATAGTTGGTTTGCACGGTTATATGCCTAAATGATGGCTATCAACATTTTAATAAATACGAAACCGTACCCTCAAATTTGTATTTTATTTTAATTGAGCAATTTAATTTTTAACAAGATTTCTTGCGGCTTCAGTTTGGACTATAACAGAAGAGTTCTGTTCATCGGGTCTTGGGCAAAAGCAGAGCTTGGTCAAAAATAGATTTTTAAACAGGCGTATTTCAGGATGTCAGTGGTGTTGAACCCGTCTCCCACTGATTTCTAGTTTAAAAATTTCCAACTTATGTTTTTGAAATAATATCCTGCCATTTGTATTGTCTATATTACATCCCTATGTACAGGAGGTAGAGAAAACACTTTTTGAATCTGTTTGTAATGGATTGGTGATAGTCGGCTTTTTGAATGTTGACAGTTTGAAGAAAATGTGTCAACAGCCAAAAAGGAAAAATGCTCAACAATTCTGCAGCATTCAGTGTTTTTCTCCAGCAAGAACAGCTGCCTGATTTAGAGGACAGATCTTAATGTATCACAAAAGGCTTCCCTATTGGTTAGTCACTGCCCACTACCTCTTGCACATTCATTCATAAAACGACTGCCACAGGATGTTTTAGTTGTGGTTAGGAATGGCTCCTCTTGTGTTTCCGTTTTCCGCTCAGACTTTGATACAATGCCAGAAAAAAAACTAAAAGGACTGATGACATAGTGGAAGCTTGTCTTTTGAATTTACAGAAATTATAAAAGAGAGGAAATGCAGACAACGGACTGAAGGAACGTTATAGTTGAAAAGTTATAGTTATAGTTGCTGGGAATTAAAGTACCAGGCAGTTTGGGTGGAAAACAGCCTGTAGGGACAGAGAGAGGCGGGGCGGGCCAGTGACAGATTGAGTGAGGTGTGTGTGTGATTGTGTGAGTGAGTGAGAGAGAGAGAGAGAAAAAGAAAGAGCTTAGTAGCAAGTTTGAGTTTTGCTGTTTTAATTCATGCTCTTTTTAAAACGTGGTTTCTGTTGAAAGCCATGACTTCTGGCAAACAGCCAGAAATGGCTTGTGAGCCATAGGCATCCAGCCACTGGTACAATGTGTGTAATAAACAAGAGACGGCAAACTCAAAAGACTTTGTGAGTTTTACGCTGTATTTTCTATAATGTCTTGTATTATGTTTGAATCATACAGAAGTTAAATCATTTGAAAAGCGTTTATCAGTATAATTTGTTCCTGAGTACCAAGTTTTGTTCAACTTTCTTTGGTTTTAGCTTTCTTAGGGTTTTCAGATTAAAGACAGTTGTTGAACCACTACCCTGTTTCCCTTTACTTTTAATAAAGTGCAAGATGATACATCAGCTTAGTTAATGGAACAAGCACATAATGCATAACTTCTGTAGTGATTGACTACTTTCTGCACAGACACTTAAGAAACCATTGTGCATTAAAACATTGAACAAGCTGCCTACTTTCTAACCCACACCCAGCTGAAACTGAGGCCCTTGTCAACTCCTCAGAGGTGTGGCTCATCACATATCCACAGTATTAGTCATCACTTTATCACCACCACATCACTGCAAGGTGCTAGGGAAAGTCATTAGATGTTTCTGAAAGGTAGCAGCAAGGCAAAATTTGAACGTCATCGGTCGGCATACTTGTTAATTACCCTGGACACCTAACAGAAGCAGACTCGGTTTGACAGCCTGAAATAGCACAAACACTAGAATGATAATGTCATTTGGCAGATTGTCATGGTTTCTGTTTCACCTCTCAGGATTGGGATGGCAGAGATCAGGGAGGCAGTTAAGCCAGTTAGTGTAATGTGGGAAAAGGGGAAGTAACTCAAAAGCTCAGTTCCTTTTTGTTTGAAACACAGACAGACAGACTTCCCATTGTATTCATCTACAGAAAGGAAACTGTCTGGTCTCCTGACTGAAGGAAACTATCCCAACTGACAAAAGCCAGCTCCTCCGCAACTTGGTCACAATTATTTCTCCTTTTACATCATTCTTCCTTCATGCTGTTATAGTTAATTCACATAATATGTTAGACTGTGTGAGAGTGAACAAATATGCAGATTTTCCCTGTCAAGTAAATGAAATGTCTGCTTCCACTGTTTAACAAGCACTGATCACCAGCAATAAATTGAAAGTATGGGAAAGGAATGTAACTTATTCCTTAGACAGTGTCAGATTCAATAGCTACTGGCTGGTAATAGTACTATATTTTCTAGGAGGACCTAACCATCCCCCTGCCCCTGCCAAGGCAACTGTATTTTTTTGCTGGTTTGACACAGAAATTTACGGGCATTTTCCTACAATGCAACACACGCACACACACACACACACACGAAGGGTAAGTCACACAACTCTAATGATATGTTTTCTCTCCATCAGCCATCACTACACGTTCACTTGATGCCTACAAAGAGGCTTTTGAGATCAGCAAGAAAGACATGCCGCCCACGCACCCCATCCGTCTTGGCCTTGCCCTCAACTTCTCTGTCTTCTACTATGAGATCCTCAACACGCCTGATAAGGCTTGCCAACTGGCCAAACAAGTAAGGGCACAACACACATGTAGCTGTTGCTGTACTGATGAGGACATTACACTGACATATGTAGTAGAACTTTTGAATTGCTAAGCGCAGACAAGCATTCATTCAAGTCTCAATTTTTCTTCTGTTTTCATAACTTGTTGAATGTGCAGCTGTAGTTACGCTAACACAAGATCAAACAAAATAAAACTTGGACACACAAACTGGTCTGGAACATTTCCCTACATAATCACATCAACTTCTGTATAGTTCTGTCTGGACTGTTTGTTTTAAGACCATTGCTATTCTTGTTTGTTTTGAATCCTGCAGGCTTTTGATGATGCCATTGCAGAGCTCGACACATTGAGTGAAGACTCATACAAAGACAGTACGCTGATCATGCAGCTACTGAGAGATAACTTGACAGTAAGTGTGTCTGAAAGTGCATTTCCTACACAACTGTACCAGCGTAAATAAGAGATTTCATCAGTAGAACCATTTAGATTGTAGAAACCACTGATCTATAATAAAATATAAGTGACAGAACTTAAGGTTAACTTAAATAAGATCAATGGTAGGAATACAGCTTATAGAATGCTGTGTATCTTGAAAATGTTTGCCTTCAATAGGTTTTCCAGTGAAACATTTAAGTGACGTATAGACTGGGCAGCACTAAATCTCCCCACTCACACCAGGATAAATAAAATAATTTCAGACAGAGCATACCCAGATAATAATGAACTCTAATTGGCTTAGTAGATTTGAATATTCATATCTAGACATTTTAAGCAGTGGCTCCTATTTTTCATATAGAAGCAACACTCTGGAGACAGAAGTAGGCGTTAATGAGCTTCCTTTTTCTGCCTCTCCCTAATTCCTCTGTCACCCTGTGTCCTCCCTCCTCCTCTTCCTTCCTCCTTTCTCAGCTGTGGACCTCTGACAACCAGGGTGATGGTGAGGATGCAGAGGAGCCCAAACAATGAGACAGAGCACCCTATTCGTCCCTGTCTGCCTGTCATTGTCCCAGCTCATCTTCATCATTATCATCAAACACTGAGACCACGTCATCATCATCATCCAGCTCTTTCCATCCCTTTCTTCTATTTAGTTCTCTCACCAACAGTCATCTCACTTCTATTGGTTTACTATTTCTTGTTTTGTAGTAATTGTGGGTAAGGGGGATGTGAAGGGTAGGTTTGGCATTTTGAAGCGGGAGGGTCAGTTTTGAAGGGTGAGGGAGGATAAATTGGGAAGGGGAGGGTGTGTTTGGGCTTGGGCGCTTGTCTGCTGATCTTTTTGTTTTTGCGTGTGGGAGCAATAGGGGTTTTACAATATTAACATGGTGGGTGTGGGGGCAAGTTCTCAACTCAGGCTACGTTCGACTGGCTGAGTTTTCAAAGTCAGAGCAGTTATACTGTACATGTATCCTATTCATGTTAACGAACTTATGCTTGATTTGACACCATCACTCGATGATCCATCTGTGATTTCACAACATCAGTCTGCTCCTCACATGGCGAGGTAGCAGCTGTTAGTCCGTACTTAGCTAGAGAAATGACAGAAGTGAAGACAGTGGAGGTTTCTTCAGAGCGCTGGAGACAGTAGGCAAGGTTTTGTCAGAACAGAAAGGTTACATTCCATCTACAATCAATTACTCAGCATTCTGTTTCTCTTCATTCTGGTTTTTTTTTTATCTTTTTTTCAGGTGACCTATATTTTTATTTCTATGTATCAATTACAATTTATAGAAAACCTAAGAACAAAAGAGCACACTTGTTACTGTTGCTGTTTTGTATGAGCAGAGCAGTAAGAATTTTCCCCATGTGCTGGTTTAGTTACCGCTTTTCTCCAATTAAGGTTTTTATTTGTTTTTGATTTTGATTTTTCCTTTTTTTTTTTTTTTTTTTT
>OMLB01001911.1:0-10642 GCA_900302555.1 Myripristis jacobus
AGAGGGAGAATATCCTCTGTCAGGATAGGAATAGAGCATGATATAAATAAAACCAGAGGGAGGCAATAGATAGAAGAGGAGGGACCCAGTCAAAGCAGCGTTGGTGGGAGGGAAAGAACGAACGGGGTGAGGAAGGAAAGGAGGGGGGAGGGGGGTGCCTCATGCCGCGCAAGAGCTGTGCAACTTCTTGGCAGCATTTCAAAAATGAGCCTCAGAAGCTTGGCGAGCCGAGCAGACATATTGAGACAAGGATGGCCGCCGCGTCGCACAAAACCTAGCTCTCTTCAGGATGGTCGGGAGGCACCTCTCCACAGGTATTTCACCCCTTTGCTGCACGCCTCACCCCCCACCTCTTCCCTGTTTTTAACAGACTTCTCTCCCTCTTGTCTCCTGCGTTGTTTTGGTGGTTTGTTTACACACTGCGTATGAGCACAAGGAAACATATGAGCTGCAACGACACTGTGCATTGTTACCTGCACAGGGTCGAGTTCTTTTCCTGTGTTTTTATTATGAGCAAGCAAGGCATGCGTGCTATTGAAACAGCGATAGTGGAGCTACAGACACTAGCTCCGAGCCTTTTTGGCTCCGGTTCAGGTCTGAGAAAATGGCGGTCCTGCACTTCTCAGTAGAGTGACGCTACAGAACGACGGCGCTGTGTGTGTGTGTGTCAGAAACACAGTGCCCTCTTTTTTCCCCTCTCTCTCTCTCTCTATCTCTCTCTCCCTCTCACTGCCTTCTCTCTCCCTCACTGTTTTTTTTTTTTACAAGAATTGTAAGTAAGCTCAGCGGAAGGATGGGGAGGACTGCACAAATGCTGTCACTCCTCCATGTAGCTGTGACGCAGTCAGAATCTTTGCGTACAGACTAAGCACGCATGTGAAGGCACACATAAACAACAACAGTGGCTGCAGAAACAGGAACAGGGAAGGAAAGGAATTGAGGTGGTGCCAGGGTGATTAGTGCAGCAAGCAGGCTCTTGAGCTCAGCTTCTTTTACACCATCTTTTATTCCATATGCACACAGGAACTCCAGGGAGCTCACTCAACTCACTCTGCACTGCTTTTATATGAGTGACATGAGTCCAGTCATTTACTTTTGTTTGTTGTAGCAATTGTACGTGCAGGTGGAGGCTGACTTGGTGGTGAAGTGTTTGGCTGTCCAGGGTTATAGCAGACTAGCTTTTGACTGCCGCTGATTGCCAACAAGCAGTCAGGAGGTCAGGGGTCAAGGATGACTTAGCTGCTTGGGTACTCAATTGAATCATTGAATGTTCCCTCTAATGTTGCTCTCTTTTGTCAGATTATTGAAAGGGGTGCCCTGTCAGGAAGACCTACCCCTTGAGGGTTATACCTGTTGGTCTGTGGGACAAGCAGACATTATTTGCTGATTTGGATAGGGAGACCAGTTGATTGTTCTTGATTGTTATTTGTTGATGCCAATATTTCAAGTATTCTTAACGTGTGCACATAATTTAGGTAAATAATTGTATCTCCCTGTTGTCGTTCACTAATGATGTTTTGACTGTGGCAGTGCAAAGGTGTCATATTATAGGAATCCAAATTTCTCTATTTGTAAGCATGCATGAATCTAAAGGTTTACTGAACACATCCTTAAACTTTGTGTGGTAAAAT
This sequence comes from Myripristis jacobus, assembly GCA_900302555.1. Taxonomy (NCBI): domain Eukaryota; kingdom Metazoa; phylum Chordata; class Actinopteri; order Holocentriformes; family Holocentridae; genus Myripristis; species Myripristis jacobus. The sequence goes on from OMLB01001911.1 coordinate 1,632, forward strand.
GTAATAATTTTATTGAAATTTTTATGTTATTGTATTTTCTGAAATTCAGTTTTTTTATACACAGTTTCAGACCATTATCTTGGTTTTGAATTACTTCTCTTACTAAGAATTACTGAAATCTAGTGCTGAAATCCTAAGTCAATTAGTCAGTTGACAGAAAATTAATCAATTATAATTTTGACAATCGAGTAATCATTTTAGTAATTTATCAAGTAAGTAAATATACCAAACAGTTGCTAGTTACAGGTTCACAAATCCTTAAGTTTGGTTGATTTTCTCAATGTCATGATGTCATAAAATGAATACTTTGAGTTTTCATGGGTGCTGGTCAGATTAAGGAAGCAATTGTAAAATACCGCTTTTGGCTCTGTTAACTTGAAATGGGCATTTGTCGTTCCATTTAACACTTTGTAGACAAAATTATTTGTCCGATTCAGAAATAATCAATACATTAATCAACAATGAAAATAATTGTCTCAGTTGCAACCTTTTTGCAGCAGATGAATTGATACACATTGGGCTGCATCCACTCAGCAAGTTTACCTCATTTGAATCAGAGCAGCTGGTGTTGTCAGATGTTCAGTGCCCAACATTGTGACTGCTCTGCCTGTGATTGCTTAGTCCTGATGTTAATTATTTCACTTTAACTTTTAACAAAAGTAATATTAAAAAAATATGTGTATATTTGGCTAAATGTGTATTTATGTTTTCTTTAAAGCCGTCTTAGCTGTCATGTTAGTCATTACCTTCTGTGTGTGCTTTAGTGTTTGCCAGTGTGGGTGGTATTTCGATAAATAAAGTAGCTTGTGATTTTTCCTTACATTTAGATACCTTAAATGTTGCCATGGTATTTCATCCTTACCAACTGTGTGGGCGTGATGACATACTTAACTTACACCTCTCTTCTCTCTTCCTCTTATCCCTTCTTATCTTCTCTCTCCACTGTTTCTTGTGGTCCAGAACTGCCCCCACAGAGTGGCCAGGGAGCCCAGTATGATAATCCCCTCTGGGGACACCCGCCAGCCAACCGGAGTGCCAGTAGTGCCACATCTTCCACCAGTCCCAGTGGTTGGGATCAACTGATCATTGACCAGAAGGACACAGAGGCTTGGCCCTCCATTACCTACAGCCAGAGCCAGGCCCCTCCAGGAGGATGCCCGTTGGACACTGACCCTGGTGCTCTGGCCAGCAACAGCAGCAGTAGTAGTACAATGAGTATGGCCACGGGGGCCAACACCCAGACAGGCCACTTCCCTGCCAACCACCCTAGCAACAAGGCCAGCACTGGGCCCAGCCCTGCCAATCATACTGGAGCTGGCATGCTCTCTAACCAGGTCACAGCCAATCGCAGCTGGGGATCTGGGCCTGGACCCGCCCACTGCCCCCCTCAGTCCTCAGTTGGGAATGATGGGAAAAGTGACAGCCCAGTGGCAGGAGGAGGCAGCAGGGGCTGGGGCTCCTCCTCCTCGTCCTCCACCACCAACTTTAACTTGAACCTGAACCCTAATGCCAACCCGTCTGCCTGGCCTGTGCTGGGGCATGACGGGTCTGGCACAGGGGGAGGCAGCTCAGGGGGAGCTAACCCCAACTCCCCTCCTCAACCTGCACCCAACCTCTGCAACCCACCCGGCCAGCCATCAGCCCAGGCCAGCACCAATACTGGAGCCAACACTAACAGCAACAGCGCCTGGGGTAGCATAATGGCGTCTGACCCCTCAGAGCCACACCCCTCCCCGTCCACGAATGTGTCTTTCAGTTCAGAACCTCAGAACCTTAAAACTGACGGACCAAATCACACTAACAAGCAGGAGCCCCTCAGTCCCATCCGCAACTTGCCTGGCTGGGGTAATGCACCTGTAGGCTTGGGCACCATGGGTCAGCCCCCACCAGGGGCCCCACAGGTCAATGGAGAAGACGGTAGGACCGTCTGGGGCAGCAATGGAGATTCAAAGGCAGCTTCATCCAATGAGGCATCTGGCTGGGACTCAGGCTGGGGCCATGGAGGAGGTGGAACAGGAAGCTCCGGAGGCTGGGGTGACCAGTCCAGTGGCGACTGGGGGAAGCAGCACACTGGAGAGGCTCAGGGAGGCTGGGATGCTCCCAGCTCCCCACCCCAAGACCCACCAGCTAGTCCTTGGAGCAGAGCTGTGAGCACAACTGGCGCCAGTGAGGGGAGCAGTGACAGCATGGATGGACGGTCCCATCGCAGAGACCTCTCTTCAAGGGATGATCCAGCCCCTCTGCTGCCTGCCCCTGACCTGGACCCCCGGGTGCTGTGTAACACTGGCTGGGGTCAGACCCCCGTCCGCCAGCACACTTCCTGGGACATGGACGACACCAACCGTAAGAATGATGTAGGCACTGACTCCTGGGGCTCTGGCCCAACGACCCCCAGCGACTCCCAGGGACACCCTAACAGTAACATGGGCCCCTCTCAGCGGGCCGACTCTGGGAGCAAAAGTGATGGGCCTGGTTCTCAGGGAGCCCAAGGCTGGGGTGGAAGCATGGCTGCTACCAACCAGCCCAGCTCTGGTTGGGGAGACCAACCCAACAACAAGAAGCCCTCTGGTGGTCCTGGTGGCTGGGGAAACCCTCCACCAGGAGGTTCCTCCACCAATATACCCAAGAATGGTGGTCAGTCCTGGGGAGAAGAGAAATCAGCTGGCTGGGATGACCCTCACAATAAGCCGAAGCCCCAGAGCTGGGGAGAGCAACCTAAAGCCTCCCATGGGTGGGGCAATGGTGGAGGAAGCAGTAGTGGAGGAGACTGGGGAGAACCAGAAGATAGCAAGAAGACCAATCCCACCACCCCTGGCTGGGAGGGTGAGGCAGGAGGCTGGAAGGAGAGCCCCCGAGGCTGGGGAAAACCTGCTGCAGGACCTGGGATATCTGGAGCTGGAGGAGGTGGGGGCTGGGGAGAGCCAGTTAGCCAGCGCCCCAGTGGCCCTGCCCAAGGTTGGGGGGGCAAGTCCCAGGATGGGCCTAATGCCAGTAGTGGAGGAGGGGGAATGGGCTCTTGGGGTGGCTCAGGCACGATGAAGCAAAGTGGAGGCTGGAGTGGCAGTAAGCTGGAATCCTCAGGAGAGCCCACTGGCTGGGAGGAGCCTTCTCCACCTTCAATCCGGCGCAAGATGGAAATAGATGATGGAACATCAGCTTGGGGAGACCCTGGTGCCTACAACAAGGCAGTCAACTTGTGGGACAGGAACAACCCAGGAATGACCCAAGGTAAAGTGACCCCTGGGGGAGGCAATAATCCCTCTGGCCCCAGCAACAGCCATCCCCACTCCCACTCTCACTCCTACCACGGGCCACCTCCACCGCTCCAGACCCATGGCCACAACCCCCAGAACCCAGGCCCCACCAGCGGGTCAATGGACCCCGCTGTGCAACACCAGTCTGGGCCACCTCACAGCAGAGCTCCCCTGATGGCTCAAGGTAAGCAACTGCATTGTGTAATGATATTGTGATGTTTAATTGCACTAGATGGCCTAAACCTGATTTTGAGGGGCTAGTATGGTCATAATAGGTTCTGCGTAGTATCCAGATAGATTTCAAGTGTGCATTCAAACCATGAAGATGATTTAACTTACAATTGGAAAAAGGGAATTTAAAAATAATTTGAAGAAATCGTTTTATAATTATATTTATATCTATTATATGTATTTCTTATTTCTTAAGACATTTATAATAAAAAGGAAAAGTGTCAAACATTAGTTGTATGACTTGCTGTCTAACATGAAAGCTGTTTAGGTAGTTAGTGCAGTGCATTGTTAAGCTCCAAGCTGTTGATCCTCTTAGAGGTAAAATCTTGACCTTGTTTGCCCTCCTTGGATTTACATCTAATTGAATAACCAAATGAGGCAAGTAGTGCCAACCCCATCCCTCCGTATGGCTCCTCACATTTCACAACACTGGGCCCGTCTATGTGGGTAACCCTGGCAACCTCACGTGGGTACCCGAAGGAAGCCCAGGAATGCTGTTTACAAAGCGCCTCGTGAAAATAGCGATTCACCACAAACCGTTTGAGCCGGATCGGAAGTGTGTGATTATAAGGGAGCCACCATCTGTCAGTAGTTGGAGGGAGGAGGTGGGGGAGGTTCCTGGAGCTGAAAGGGGTCAGACGCCCCCTGCTGTCCCTCATCTGACACTACATGCTGACCCCACCTTGCAATCATTTGATTTGCAGTCAAATAGCAGACCTTTTTGTTTCCATAACAGCTGGTTAGCATATTCTAGGATAAGAAAAAACATGGTTGACTCCTCAGTACCACATATTGGTAACAACAAGAAATGGGGGAGAAAAAAGAGAAAGCCCAGAGTACAGTTTACGTGCCTACATGCTGGGTTGGTGCGGTGCTTTTGTCAGTCAGACTAGAAGGAGTATTGAGTGATAACTACAATTTTGCAGCAGCCTTTAGGATTTGACCTCTCCCTGGAGGGAGTTAAGCTGAGCCTGGCACTGCCACAGGCCCAGAGACAGAACTGTGCCTTCCATGCCAAGAGGCGCTGAGCTGGGCCAAATCTTAAATGGGCATCTTCTCCCTCTGTCCACCACCCTGCTGAGCCAAGCCTTGGTTTCTGCCTTCCTGCTCAACTGGCAATTCACACACCATAACAGAAGGATAAAGGCGGGTCTTGGAGTTTACTAGAGTTTCAGTTAGATAAACAACATTTGTGGAGGAGAATTAGGTTGCAAGGTGAATTGGTGCTTTTGTAAATTCTTCCGTTATAAATCATCAGTTAATGAATGGAATAGTCGACTGACCAAAAATCAATTATAATTTCACCATTTATTCTATTCATTTATAAGGTGAAAGAAGGCAATTTTAAGACATCTTGGCTTTGGTAACTAGTGATGTACATTTGTCTTTCTTTCTTTTGATATTTTATAAAGATAAAATGATTAATTGCAGAAGTAATTGATGGATTAATTGATAATGAACATAGTCATTAGTTTCAGCCCTAAAAATCAAAGACAGTTCAGGCTATATGATTAATCAAATTAAAAATGGAATTGCAATTAGAACTTATGTGCGACTACGATTGTTTTTATTCTTTTTTGGGTGTTAAACACACCTATTTTTCTGGACCTCTCACTCTGCAGTGCCCATGCGTTAGGCATATGCATCACTGATGTTTACTTGTTGGCAGTGACTACACGTCAGATTGAATGGATGGTCATTAAGCAAAGAACAGAGGAGAGAAGTCGCCAACTGGAAAAGAGGACTGACACTGAAGGGAGGATGTTGTTGGCAGCAGTGTCACAGTAAATGGGGATTATTTAGTCCCGAAAAAGAATTCATTATCAGCCGTTTGGCAACATTTTGCATTCAACAGAGCAGATGCATCATAAACTCCAGTCCTAAGCACAAAATGTCACAGTTGTAGGGACAACCAACTTGCCCTAATGCCTCAGACACAACCAAGACATACCAATAACCAGTGTCAAGATAAAGTTGATGCACTGCCTGGTCAGATGTGAGACTTGGTATTGGCTTGTGAAACTGCACCTTACTCTCTCATTCATTTTCAGGCATTGTTGAAAACTTCTGAAAACAGTTACTGTATTTTTGAAATATTATATTTTTGAAAATAGCTTGAAGGGTCTCTGTTATTTTAATAGAGGTATATTCAATCTAATGATTCATCTCTAGTATATCCCCACAGGTTCTTAATTTGGTCTCCTGGTGTCAGGGCAACATTCTAGTTTGTTGTGCTGGATTTGTGTGGGTGTATGTTCAGCACAGTATGATTAGTGCTTTCACTGAGAGTACCTTGTCTCTGTGTGCTCTCTAGGTTGGGGAGACCTGCCCAGCTCCCATGCAAAATCGGAGGGCTCCTGGGGGGAACCTGCACCCTCTCCAGTCAGCGTGGACAATGGGACGTCTGCCTGGGGCAAACCTAGTGGGAGCTGTGGGGGCTGGGGAGACAACAGCCCCGATGGCTACAGCAGGAGCAACCCAACTATGGCATCTGCATCTTGCAAACCTGGTAAACAGCAGAACCTTGTATGTTTTTTTTCTCTGATTGCATTTACCTAATTTGTGTTTACCTTTGAGAAATAAAAATGCCTCATCGGTTCCACTGGTGAAAAAAGATCAATAATCATCTCCTGATGAGTCAAGTCAAGGACATGATGGGAGGCAAGAGCACTGAGAATATCATGCAAAAATATACACTGACCCCTGGTGGCCATCTTCACACGTCTTCCTTTATTACAGCCACATTCACCTAAAACACGGGGTTTAGCAACAAGACCCAAAAAGACAGCACAGGATTCCTCCTCAGACATGTCTTGGTTCACATCTGTTCTGTTCCCTCTGTCAAGCCCCCAAACCTATGCAAGACGGCTGGGGAGGTGGAGGTGACGAGCTGAGCTTGTCCGGGGGCCAGTGGGACACCGATGAGGGAGAGATGTGGAACAGCGCTGCGTCCCAGGAGAGCAACTCCTCCTGTAATTCCTGGGGAAATGCATCCAAGAAGGGCCCACAGAAGGTAGGAGGGCCTAGTTGCTACCCAATGAATTGTCCCTTAGGTGTTTCCTTGAGAAAAAAAAAACCACAGAAATTCACTGCACAATTTTCATAAATAGACCTGTGTATTATTTTGAGTAAGTGTGGTTATGCTTTTCAGGGGAAGGTCCCAGGAAAGCAGGAAGATGCCTGGATGATGAACCGTCTCATCAAACAGCTGACAGACATGGGCTTCCCTGTGAGTTCAAACTGCTGTGAAGCCCATAAAGCTATTTTTTACCATTGATTATCAGTAATTGTTGACTATGAATGTTAGTTTTTATGGTGTGATTATAGTTGGAGGAAACACCACGGTTTTATGATTATGCAATAACACTAAGAATGGGGAAAATGAAATGGACATTTTATAATTATAGATATAATAATACTTATGATGATGATGATGATGATTCCGATTATATTATTGTTATTATTACGATACTAAAAAAAATATTTTTCTCCACATCATTGTTTCAGTCCTGCAAAAAAAAAATCAGTTTTATTTTGAAAATACATTTAAACACTGGGGGGAAAATCATGTTGCCATCTAGAATATAAAGCCTCCTTTTAAAACAGAAATTATAACGTTACTGTCTTTTGAAAACAAGTGATAATTGCTTGAAAACTGAAAATTTGAAAACTGTTTAATCAATACAGATGGGAATGAATAGACGGGAAGCAAATTATTGCACTGTATGACTTCTCAGCATGTGCACAGGTCGCCCCACAACTGTTGAAATAAGCAGCTCTTCTTATGGATGTTAAAGTTTGGGATATTGTTGCCTGTCACTAGCTATTGTAGCATACACAAAGCTTGAAAAGAAGTTTTTACAGGTACAGTGCAGCACAAATGTTGTATAGCACAGAATTGTGGAAATTGATACCTTAGCCTCTAAAATTACTGTGGTCAGGATCATGTGGTGTTGTAAATTGACGTTAACAGCAACATCGATTAATCTCTGCCTCCCTACTGTTAACTTTTTTTCCAGAGGGATCCAGCAGAGGAGGCTCTCAAGAGCAACAACATGAACCTGGACCAGGCCATGAGTGCTCTGCTGGAGAAGAAGACGGAGCTGGACAAGCGAGGGATGGGCATGGCCAGCCATGATTACAACAACGGCCTCATCAACAAGCCTATGAGCTGCCCCCGGCCTCCGCTCCTTTCCAAAGACCCCTCAGCAGACCCCCGCTTGCCCTTCATGGATAAGGTGTGCCAACCACTCATTTATCCAAACACAACATACATGAAATGCATTTCTTTTAATGTAGGACAGCACCATATGACATACAAGAAATTCTATCTGTGGATTTGAATGGTTTTCTTTGTACTTTAGCTGATAATAGATAGCCATTGAATTAAATGTGAGATTTTAGAAGACCTGACACCTTTTTAATGCAAATTTATCAAATTAAAACATTCAGGCAAAATGCAGAACGTTGTTTTAAACAACAGCATGCAAGAACTCTATCAAAAGAGAGCTGAACTCATGGACAGTCTAAAGCCATGTCTACACTAAGCTGGGTAAATCCGGAAAAAACATTTTGCCCGTCCAACAACACGACACCACAAAAACATTTTCACACACTTTCAGTTTCAGTTCACAGTTTTTCCAAAAGTCCGCTGTCCACGCTGAAACACCTGAAAATGCACAAAGTGCCCTACTGGGCGTGCGCATGCCTGCACATTTTCCACTCCACAATGCAGAAGCATTCACTAGGTCACATGACAATCTTAACTTGCCGTTTTCAAAAAGCCCCTGTTTCCCCATCTACATGGAAATGACAAGCTGGTATTTTCATTTTAACACACCTTTTGAAAAGCTCAGTTTTCATGGATGGAAAACACCGGCTTAATGTGGATGAAAGGCTAAAACGGAGAAAAACAAGATGTGTTTTCAAATGTATCCAGCTTAGTGTGGATATTGCCTAAAACTGCTGCAAAAAGACTTTTCACTACCTCTACCTCTACTGGCCACAAAGAAAAAGAAACTTAGCTGAAGACAGAGTGGACAGAGTTTTTTTCACCTGTTCAACACCTGTTTCACCCCAAAAGTAACCTTGAAGAGCAAAAAGCAGTTGCGGTTTCAGAACAAAACAAGAAAACCAGCACACTAAGTGGAAAAGCAGCATTTGAAACAGGGATTAAGACTCAAAGGCAGCATCTGAGCAACCATATTTGAGATATTTCAAGGGCTTGCATTTAGATAATTCAACATCTTAATGGGGACCTAGAGGTACCTTGTGGCATTACAAAATATCAAGAAGGAATGTGGTGGTTATGTCTGAATGAATAAGACACTGATAATGGAATCGGATGTTTAAGTTTGATGAACTGAAGCCCTGTTGCCTTCCCTTCAGATGCAGAGTGGAATGTTTGGCAGTGGTGGAGCAGCACAAGCCCGGGCCATGCAGCAGCCGCAGCCGCCTCCTCAGCCACCAGTGCCACCTCTCAGCTCCTCCCAGCCTAGTCTACGTGCTCAAGTGCCTCAGTTTCTC
>OMLB01001916.1:3754-19156 GCA_900302555.1 Myripristis jacobus
AAATCTCACAACAGGTTGCTGAAATTAATTTTAAGCAATGGGTATATATCTATCTATCTATCTATCTTTATATATATATATATATATATATATATATATATATTTTTTTTTTTAAAAATCAGTTGCACTTGAAGATTTATACAGAAGCTCTGGGAATTGAGGTGTACACAAAAAAGCTTCACACACTGTATAAGAGGAGCAGTGAGTGGTCAGGGGTGGAGGGTGTAAAGAGTGGATGCAAACTAAAGCTTTAATACACCTAAAGGAGGCTAACATAATTTATTTTTAATAGGTAGAATCAGTATCAAATGCATCATATCCTTTACAGAATAGCTCCATTTGTGTGGATTCTTAAATCATTTGAAAAATTGTCACATTCCCAAAACCAACACACTCTGTGCCTGCGAGAATTCACTTCAGTTTATCTTGCACAGTTGTCGCTTTGACTTCCTCCAGTCAAGACTATCATGCTAAGCTGCCAATGCAAAGGCGCTCTAGGAAAATATTGAGACAGAGCTCCAGCAAACCAGGCTAGGGAGTGCTATTATTTATCTTCAGCAACCCGGAGTCGGCCAAACTGATAAATCAATCCGCCTCTGGTAGACTATCTGGCCACTGGGCTGCACAGAACACACAGGGTCTTGTTTTACAGACACTTTCATCCACACTGCCTTACAGTACCATGACTGAATGCATTTTTACACCAGTGGGGCCGGAACAACTAACCCTGGCAGTGCAGTGGCATACTACACACACACTACACAGAGGCGGGAGTCTTACCTGACTTCACAAGAGTGCACACTCAGCTCCTTGTGGAGAAGACCACTGGTCAGATTATACACCAGCACAGAGCCATTACTGGTTCCTGGGGAGTGAGCACAAAAAGAAATCAGACCGAGGGCAGAGCGTTAAGAAAGAGGAGACAGATGGATGAAGAAAGACAAAAGAGCACAAGCTGTACAGCTACTTATCTTAGCAGCATCTAGTCTCCAGGAGGATCAGAGAGTGTGTCAGTGTGACACCCCTGTGTTCCCTGTCACTAGGTGTGGTTAGAGGCAGCGTATCAAAGCCTGTCACTCAGCTCACAGCCGGTGAACATCACTCCATTTAATCTGCCACTGGGAAAATAGCACACCCGCCTCATTCCCTCTAAAACCCACCTGATTAAATGAAACATACTGCATTTGACATGTGATGCTTGGATGGGAAACTCTGAGCAGGTCTCGCACAGTGATATGTTTATGCTCTCCGCTCATAGTGTTAAAAGGAAATGAACCCGAAAATCAACAGTAAACTTTTTTTTTTTAACATTTCAAATCAGGAAAAGTTCCCTGAACATGCATGCTCCTTTTCAGCGACAGCTTGCTACACACTCAGAGTTTAACACATTCATACGTTGCGGCTGATCAGTACAACTACAGTTTTAGTACTGGTGGCCACTAAAGGACACCTTAGCAGTGGATGTTGAGAGGGGACAGTGCTGTTCATTTACCTTCTCCAAATGCATTTTCCCAACTTGTCTGGGGATCTGAACTGCTGATGCTGCAGTTACATTCCAGCTTCTCTAACCTCCAAGACACCATTAGTTAATGATGGGAAAATCAAAAGCTGAAGGTGGCTCCACCATCCATTGAAGATGCTATCAGCCAATGATGCTTTTAGATTTTGGGTAGCTGTACAACTTATATATTTACAACAGACTGCACAAATAGGGGACAAGAAAACTGTTGACCCGCTCGACCCCATGGAATTGATTTATGCTTTTTTAAAAGAATCCTCACTGTTGCTTGACTACATTCCTGTCATGACTGTTTACAGTTGCGATGGCAAGGACAAGGGCTGTTGCAAAGGGAAATGTTTCTAATCTTGTCGTTTCTTGGAGCCTCAGTGTGAGAAAAATATTCCTGTGGCACTAATGCATCTTAGTACAAATTTTAGGACTCCATGCTGTATTCCTATTCAAAGACATAGGGCTCTGGTCTTGTTGGTTGCAAGCTTACTGCCCAGAGGCATTTCAAAGATGCCATCCAAGTGCCTCGTCTCATTATATTCTTTAAAAAATTTAACAAACAAACAAACAAACAAAAAGGCCTCTTTTGGCCACCAGGGCCAAGATTATTCACTTGTAGGTTAACTTTTAAATATAGATGTCAAAACACCAAATCTGTTCACTTAGAACAATGTATCTATTCCAATCTGGTTTGTTTTTACATTCAGTTTTGTAAAACACAAGGCAAATAACCTATTTTCTGAAGGGATCTAAATTTCCTTTATAAAAACAAAATACTTACCCAAGCGTTTTCATTTTTACTATATGCATTTTTTTTACAGTAGCTGGGAAATCAAGCAGTTAAAACAATCACACAACAAATGAGGTTGTGACCTAAATGTTCACATAATTAGCCAAGCCAACACAGCACTAAAAGCTACAAAGCAAATATGGTCCATTCTCATGATGTTTGTAAAGTGTTTAATGAGTTTTGGGGGAATATTTTTGTGGCGAACATGGGCAGGTGTCAGACCACATTTAGTTCCATAATTAGCCTGTTTGTGATGGGGCGGGGCTGATGTGCTGAGGGTCCCTGTGCAAAGAACTTTCCAGTCTGTTTGAGGCCTCTGCAAGACGACCACATGCCGACAAAACATCTGGAGATGGTGCTACCCAGTGCTGCATGGACATCTGCGTGCATATGTGCATGTGCATCTTTCCCTATCGCTCACCGCTTGGATGGCATGTAGGGTGGAGTAGAGGAGTGTTTCAGCAGGTAATCTGCCTGCTGTGCTCACTTTTCAAAGAAAGCAGGGAGGAGATGGGTGGAGAAAAAGACTGACAGTTTTGTTCCTGTGTTTCCTCTTTTTTGCCCTGCCACCGGGGCTTGTTTGCATTACTAATGACAGAAATGCTGCTGCTCATCCATATGGCTTTGACTGCAAGGTGACTACTGCTGGATAACACAGCAACTTTTTCAGTTTTTATTTCAGTACAGTAATGTAAAATTCAACACCAGTTTGAAAGTGATCTCTTTTGGGCATCAAAAGCCTGCCTTGCAAGGGTGCAATGCCTTGCCCTCTCAGATGGGAAAGCCGATGCTTCTAAGAGTAGTCAATATTGGACATACTAGTTTTACAACGTGAAGGACCAATCACCAAAGAAACTTAGGCCTTGTATTTTAGGGTTTACAGTACCTCCTCACTGCTAGTCAGCATCTGATGTCAAGCAGAACTCCCACACCTCATTTTTTATTGTTAACTGAAAAGCCAGTTTCACGACTCAATGTATTTATATTTTATGGTTATTTTCTGTTATTAGTGTGAGAATGCCAGCTGATTTTGCCAATATAATGCCTTTAGATGAACCCGTAATGTGGAATCCTTTGATAAAAATCCAAGAATCCTATCTTTTAAATATCTTTTGGCAACTTAAATCACACCTTTAACACCTAATTTGGTGTTATCAACAGGTTTAATATTTCAACATTCAGCCCTACTGATGACAGAGTTGAGCTATCCTCAGATAAACCTAACTCTGCCAGCCCTGAGAAGTGTCAGGCTGCCAAAGATAATGTGTATTCTAGACTGGAGGCTTTGCATTGCTCCTTTTTTGGACTGAAAACATAATTGATATTCTCTTTGACAGACCACTGAAGCCAAGAACGAGAAACAGTGCATCTGATAATTGTGTTTCCTTTTGAGATGCTTGCCATCATATCAGTGGGTGCTCATTTCTCCCATTTTGTGATTGACCGTTTGCACTGTAGCTACTCAATTCAAGTCTTGATGCTGTCTCATTTTGCACACCCAAACAATGCAGCAAGGAATAGTTGTCAGGAAAGCGTGCATAAATTAATTAGATGCACCCCAGTCAAAAGATTAAGATATGGATGTCAACTCTGTATTCTGTATTCTCTGTATATGCACTGTTTGTGTGCATGTCACTAGGAAGCAGGGCTCTGAGCCTTGTACCAGTCAGTAATGGAGCTGTCAGGTCCAGCCAGATTACAGCTTTTCAGACAGGGAGCCCAGACAGCAGTACCTCCGAGCATGCTGGGTCTACGATACAGCTGCTGTGACTTTCCCTTAGAGGCATGGAGGAAGACAGACACAAAGACTGAAGGAGGGAAGTGAGAGCTAGACATACTGGAAAGAGAAATGTGGATCACTTCCTTCCGTCAAATTGTAATGAGACTGTAGATGGCAATTTCAACCCCCAGTGCTTTCACAGCGTCAGCAGCAAGCTCATCTCCTCCTTTATTTGCACCATGTGGAAGGTGTAAAAACTTGGTTTCCTCTGGCTGTTCTTCTGACTGGTGTCGCATCAGTGAGCCCCCCCAGCCCCACCCCTCCTCCCTTTTTTTTTTTTTAATGCTGGCACACATTAGGATAAACCCAACGCAGAGTGGGACAGCGGGCAAGACAAAGAGCGCAATGTGTCTGCCTAGCGCTCATCACAGATCGGTCTGGACTTATTGATTGGGAGTATTCTCTGGATCTCAGTAAACAGGAGGGGAGACAGATGCCAAAGTCTGCTCAGACACCTGTCGCAGTGCCAACCCAGGTATTATTACTGTGAAAGTACTGATGGCAAAGGTAACCTAGGGATAAATTTCAATTTCTTGAGGGTGGCAATTAGGCTCAGCAATGGAAGTCATGGCAATGTTTAAGCGTTTTGAAACATCTACCTCATTGGAGTAATACTGAGCTGTGAATGAAATACAAACGTCACAATAGTCTTCAAATTAAAAATAAAGTAGTTTTTGAATTGTCTGGGTGTTGTCTGCCTGCTTTCAGTCATGATCTCAAGTGCAATCATCCATTTTCCTGGGCCTACTCTTTACGAGGTGGCTTTCAGACAGTGGAACAAAAGGCACATTTCAATAATGCAGCTAGAGACTGATAAAGCATTTGACTGCGCGAGATGACTGTGGGGATTTGACAAACAATGTGCATAGAAAACTCAATCGTCGTGTTCTAGTTTCAGATTCAGAGCACCGCTGAGAGCCAGCTGTGCCGAGTCAACCCTGGACCATCTGTGGTGTGATGGACTCCTACTGCTCCTGATTGAGTAAAAAAAAAAAAGAAAAGAAAGAAAGAAAGAAAAAAAAAGAAAAAATGACAGGTCTCCCAGACTGTGCTGAAAAATGTTTTGAAACGGTTTTTCAAAGCAATGTTCCTCTTGTTTCAAATGTACAGATACACTTCAGCATTCAACACACAGACACAAACAATTGTAAAAAACAGATTGACAAGAGAGGGCCCTTTAGAAAGAAACTGGACTCATATGGTAATAACAGACACCAAGGAGAACCTCACGTCTAACCATTGCAAACGTTAAGTGCATAGTAGTGATACAAAACTGTGAGGAGTTTAGGTTGTTGTGGAGTGTTATTATTCATCTGCTTGTCTGTGAGTCTCGGGGAGGCAATGTATCTTTGAGGTATGATTAATTTATGTGGGCTGTGTCAGGGGAATGAGAGTAGCCTATTTTTCAGCTTGACAACTAAACTGAAGCCTCACTGTGGTGAAGAGAGAACAGCAGCACGCTGGGGCCTTAAATGGGATTTCGGGCACAAGCTAGAGTGCATGCGCGTGCACACACGTGCACAACAACCACACGCGCACAGTCACACTCATGCACGCAGACAACCAGAAAGACAAAAACTCATCACACACACATTTCTGTCCTTAATTTCCCATTCAAACTGAGACTTTCATAATTTTATGCATCATTACTGTGGGGAAGATAAGAGAACAGCTTTTGTAGAAAATTGGTATGCTGATCTAAAACAAATAAATCCAAACTTTCTGTTTCTCTCCCTGCTTCTCCCTCTGTCTGTCTCTCTCTCTCGCTCTCTCAGCAGCTGTCTCTGGGGAGTAATAACAGAGGCAGATATTTCAGATTAAGTCTCTGCCTTTTGCCTCATTTGCAGATGCTGCACAGTCAAAGCGGATGAACCGCCACCTTTTCATTTTCTGCGTCAAGTAGTCAAATTCACGGCAATCGTTTGTGTAGTGAGACGTGCTGATGCAGTGCATTTCATTTGCATGGTCATACAGCTTTTCAAAACTCAAATATAAGCATTTTCAAGATACCAAGATAAAGTTTTAAAGCACTTTGCAACCCCAGAAATGTTCAACTGCAACCTAACCACTTTCCATTTAATTGCACTAAACTGGCATAATTGAGACAGGAGGTTATGACAAATTTAGGCTTATTAAAACCTACTTTGTTGAACACTGGGTGTTGCTGACCCGGAGGTTTTAACAGATTCCCATTACTACGGCAACAGTAATTGATATCCACTTTGACAGACCACTGAAGCTAAGAATGAGAATGAGTGTATCTGATAATTCTGTTGCTTTTCTGAAATGAAGACCTGCTCGCCTCAGTGGCTGCCCTCATATCACCGGCTGTACATTTCCCCATTTTGTTTTTGTGGCCTTGTTGCTATTCGTTTCCGGTGTTTATATCTGTTTATTTCTCATTTTTCAGACACAAACCGCAGAATAATATGGACAATGGGCTTTGATGTGTTCCAGCTCAGTCAAAAGATTTAAAATTTGTAGCTGCAGCTGCATAATTGCTCAGATCTGTGACCTCGAAAACACAACTCTCTGACTGTGTATTTATTTATTTATTTTTTAACTTACAATAGTGGGGAGCTGTTTCATAAATCAGACCACACAAGCTTCTTAAGATAGGGTCAAGATTTAAATCTGGAGTAGTTACAATAGTGGCATGATTAATGACAGCCACTAAGAGTCGGGCTACATTTAGCAGCCATAGTGTTTAAATGCTGTAGGTGGCCAACATGTCTGTATAATCCATGACTGATGACACTCTCAGCTGCACTTTTTCATTTTCATTTTTCATTTTCATTTCACAATTCAGACTTTTCCAGACGTTAAGTTCATAACTGGATTTGAGCATATTGTTTGATGTTCAATATAATGTATACTGACAGCAGCTGAACATTATGTTTACAAATTAGGCCTTACATGGTATAAGCATTAGTTTTCATGTGCGTGTATAATGACAATGGGTCTACAACTACTGTGCACACAATGTGCTGAACAATAATATTTCTCCAGCTTCTCTACTTTCTTCCCCCACAGCACGTAGTCCTGCTGCCGTGGGCTTTGCATGGTAAATTGTGGTCACTGACTCACTGACTCACTCACTCACGGACAACCTGGGAGGGACGTTTAGTGGGATGTATGCACAGTACGCATCCAGACTAGGCTGTCAAGGTTGACACTGTGTGTGCACAACAAAGAAATGCCAGCGTGACAACTGTCAAATTTGTATCATGGTTAATAATCTGTTGATGTAAAAAAAAAATAATAAATAATCAGCAAATCTCTCAGTTACATTAATGTCGCTAAGTAGAAGCAGCCATGTGAGTTGGTGTTGTTGATTATTGAAAAATAAAACATTCATGTGAGGGATGGTAGAGAATGGAGGAAAAACTACACGTCAATGAAAACAGTCAGTTCTTGAAACACACGTCTTCCCTGCCAATCAATCGTTGTCTTGCCCGCAGATGTAACTGTCACTCACCTATCGCCACAGCCGCACACACAAGTCTGTCCAGCTCACAGGGTGTGGCTTTATTCTATTGACAGTTTTAAATGTTAGCAGAGTGTAGATGCAATATCAGTTAACAGTAAGCTAAAAGTAACGTCTAGGAGTGCTAGCAGACTCATTTTTTTCCTTCACTGCTCACATTCAGCTATAGCTGGCTTGCTGTACACGAACAGCCTGGGCATCAGGCAGTATACTGTCTCACTCCTACGCAGAGCTGAATCCGTACCAAAGATGTTTCCAGGTCTTTGCAGTGCTATTTGTATAATAGGTTCATGATTTATTTTTTTTTTAAATATGGCTACAACAAACAGCTGATTGCCTACGAGGCAGCATACTGTCAAAACCCTACGCAGAGCTGCCTCTGTGCCAAAGAGGTTTGCAGGTCTTTACAGTTTACAGCTTTATTGCTCTGGACTGCACCTACTATTAGTCTGCTGCTGCCACCTTTCTCATTGAACACTGCCTTACTCCACCTGCATGTGCAGCACAGGTGCACAGTGTCTCTGGATGCTTTCATCCTTGTTTTTTCTATATGCCAAACTTTTTGAAATGAGACAATTCATTTTCCTACTTTCACAGACTCTCCAGACTTGTGTAGAAAATTTGAGCCACATACCCAACCCTGAAGGCAGCAGTAACACAGACAGAACTAGACAGGGGTAGAGAGCATATGAAATGGCACAGAAGTAGAGAAGTACTGATAGCACTAACAAGGTAACTTGTCTACTAGTGCAGCAGGTAATTTATTTGATCAGACCACCAATACTGTATTATAGCAGCAATGCTCACAAAACTACAAATAGTGAACATTCAATAATACATTGTGTGTCTGCAAGTTGTAGAAGCACACAAAAAGGGTAAGTTAGAGTCAGATTATGTCCTTTTTCATGGTCGGTAAACTGTTGAGTGTTTATAATGAATATTTAATTTTCTGCTGTGTACCAACATTCACAAGAGCTAAATGGCATTATGAGCGGGAAAAAAAAATCACTCGCAGTATTAATTAACATAAACATAAAAAAGTAGATTTAATGGGGTAAGTACATTGTTAATGGGATGACATTATTCATTAGAGGTACGCTTTTAAGGTGAAAACACAATAGACCTAGAGCAATAAATGTACTGACTCTACCTGCTCATAACAGCTACCAATTAAGTGCCTTCTATGTTGCCTTACGGCCATAATAAAGCGAAAATAACTTAATTAAAAACCTTTGACAATGGCATGTCCAGTCAACTAACAAGTGACAACAATTCTCAAGGAAGGGTATGAAGGAGATAGCCTGGGGAGCCAGTCGAATATCGCAGCTTTTCACATTGTGTGGTGCAAATTTTGTCTGTCTGGAGAAGAGACGCTTTATAAATGGTGCAAGACCCCCATCTAGTGGCTAAAATTGAAAACTTTCTCTAGTCAAACAGTCAAATAATTTAAAAGTACGATATGTGATAAATTACTTGCTCAAATGTTCCAATGACCAAAACAGAATTAGTGGCGGTGTCGTCCAGTCACTGTTGCCGTGATGGGCCAGCCCCTTTGTTCTGTTTTGGGGCACCCTAGGTATATATAACTGTCAAGCAGTACACTAAAAACAGCTTGTACTTGGCAATAACAGGGTATTACGACTTGCTGTAGCCTAAAATATGTGTCTACCTTGTTCCCTACGGCTGCTGCTTGAACATTTCGAATGTTGTGTAAACCTAACCTGAGCTGTTGTGTAAAACTATCACCTCTAAATAAGACAAAAGAAATTATTATCCTATTTAATCTATCTGCTCAATTAATTTATCTTATATTCCTATCCTTCTGAGTCTGTATTCGGCTGCAAAGTGTAATGTCCACTAGGTGGTGCTAATGATACATAAAATTACATTTTCATTAAAATAACCACCACAGCACAAAATTCAGTATTAGACTCCACAAACAGTTAAACCAGTTGACCGTATTTCATGACCCAAGCATAGTGTGTATATATGTGAGTGTGTGTGCTGTCATTACTACCTACCTACAGCCAGCAGGGGCTGGTAGTGGTTGATGTTCTTGGTGGTGAGAGGTGGACACATGCGGATGGCAAATGGGGGCAGTGGCAGACCAGAGAGCAGGCCGGTCAGTAGAAATTTCAGCTGGACTTCCTGCTGGCTAGACGACAGAGGAAGAGTCTCACCCGCTATCAGTGTCTGACCTGGAGATCAACACACAGAATTGACAGGGTTTTTAGTGGGTGTTACCAAAACTGATACTGAACTTGTTATCCTACCAGTGGAGAAACTTTCTAAAATTTAAAAAAGTAGAATAATTCAAGATGCTCGACACTGATATTTATGGAATGGGTTTACATAAAATATTCTACTCTTCACTGTTTAAGGCAATGAAATTTGATGGCAGAGGTAAAGGACTGCATTTTCCTTGATCTCATGACTGAAGACAGAAAAGAAATCTTTGGAGATTTAGGGATGGAAGGAACTGTTCTGTTTTAGCAGAATAACAAACACATTTTGTATCTACCGCATGATATAAAACTGATGAATGCCACTGTAGAAGCCGTATATTTTCATGGTATTCCTTTGGTTGCTGTTCCTTTCCAAGGATGACTTTTTCAAAGTGAAAAAAGAAAAGACAATTCCCATCTAATGTATCCGACTAGTTTCAACAGCATACTGAACCACATCCTGGTACATTTCCAGATGATAACAACTCGTAATCAAACTCATTAGCCTTGTGTTTTACAAATACAGCTTTGAACTTGGCCTTAACAATATGATCCAAAGTTGCTTTCTCTGATTGAATTGGAAAGGCTCACATAATTTGACTGCCTGCAGCTGGCAGACAGCAATAAGCAATATAACTGTTAGTTGCAATAAACCTTGGCCTCAGTTTTCAAGATGGCGAGTTTTTTTATGATCTCCAAGTTTCAGACAGTGAGTAAAGACACTGAGGCAACAGATATATGCTTTACTTTGAGTGTCTGATCATTTCAACCATATCTACTTGTTGACTAAATGTGTCTCAATGCCATTGAAAATATAGGCCATTTTATTGTTTTTTTTTTTCTTGGGCCTGCATGCACCCATTGCTGAAGTGCAGCTTTTGATGGCCATGGCCTTCGCAATCAAGCGGATAATGACTATACATCTCAAATGGGCAATTATCTCCTTCTGTGCATTTGCAGTGGAAATATACAGGACATCCCCACAATCTGAACACATAATAGCTTTGAAGTTAAAATTGGTATTGGTTGAGAAATCCATTTTGTTTTTCATCTCATGCACTGTAATAGTCGTCATTACATTGTAAAGTTAATGGCTATCTAAATGAGTGTTATTGCAGACTGAAGGTACACTACAATGAGATGAGATGGCGACAAGAGTCCTACTGAAATGCAGATAGGACAAACAAACCAAACTAACTCTCAACTTTGAATTCTGGGTTATTAAAGACCCCATGAAATGGACTCCAGAACAGGATGTTTGGGCAGGACAAACTGCAGGGAAGTAAATTAACAAGTGCAAACCAATAGGATATCAGCTGGGGATAGAAAAACAATTCTATTTGAAGGGATAGATGGATGAGAGTGGATGTGTAAAGATTTGTGAAGGGTTTATTGACATTTTAATGTACACCCTCAGGCGCACCATTTAAGATACTCTGTTTTACAGGAAGTCAAAGTCATGTGAGGGCATTTCATATCTGTCATTATTGTCCACTGGCTGATATCAGCTGGCCCAAATGTACCATTTCATATCAGTAAAAACAAAGTAAACTACAGTGCTTTGCTATGTGCTAGGGCTGGGAAATATGGACAAAATCAAATACCACAATATTTTTAACCAAATACCTCAATATCAACAATGTGATGATACTGTACTACAGACAATAAGAGATTTTATGAAAGACTTCTGATTAAAAAAAAACAAAAATTGTGACATGGATATGACAACCAAAGAGGTAGAGGGAAATATTAGAACAGCTAACAATTTAGTAAGTTCAGAAAACTGCATTCCTTTACTTTAATTCAGCCTTTACATCCAAGAAAACACAACACATTAGGCCATATCATGATACTATAACACTGAAAATCCCAGATGATTTCTAGTCTCATCTCATAATATCAGTATATCAATATACCCTGTCCCAAGGTAGGTGCTGCAAATTCAGTACATGGGATCAGGGCCAAATTGCAATGGCAGCTCACATCTACAGGATCAATCGATTGCCTTTGACCATGCTCGATGCCCTTCTAGTGTCAGCCCATCAACAACAGATGTTAGCAACCAGTAGTTGGCTAGCCTCGCCCGTGCTTTCATGGAATCCTAGCAGCCAGCACACTAGCAACGTTTCTTCATGACAAGAGCTTTAGTCAGCATCTGTCTGACAGAGCTATCGCTCCAGGCAGTAGTTGGCTCCTATCTCAAACAGAGATAGTATGGGAGAGAGACAACAAAAACATCCACTGCTTTGCCTGCATAACATCTACTACTCCACCTCCCCAAGGCCTACCACTCATTGGCAGCTTGACTCTTGCTGAATACAACTGACAATCCTCAACGAAAAAAAAAAAAAAATCAAAAAAGAACAGAAAATCCCCCATCTCATTGGTATTTCAGAGACACATACATTTTTGATAGGCAGCTCTGTTCTAAACCAACAGGGAGGTGAGAGGGAAATGCATCACAAGCAAGAAGGAGGACGAGACGGTGACGAGGAAAAAAGAAGGAGAGGAAGGGCCAGGAACCCAAGGGAGTCGTCTCTGTGCAGGGCCACTGAAACTGAGGAGTAACGCAGGGCCTGTGTGGCGCACTCTGCAGACACCAGTAGTGATAGATAAAATCAGACAGTGAGGAGCTGCCTCAAGGCCCACTCGGCTCACACAGGTACAATAAACGATATGAGCAGGTGTAGGCAAGAGCACGCACACACACACGCACACACGCACGCACACACATACAAACGTTCACACAAACAAGTCTCTCGGTCTCATTATTTTTCCCATTTTCTGTCTAAAATGAAACTCATTCTTCTACAGACAAAGTTGACGGCAGCCTTGCATAGAAGCACTGCATACAATGCAAGACGTTTGCCTGCAGGCTACAATATGAGCAATCTGTTGACTCAGAAACACCAAACTTGCTGGCACTGTAGACATGCCGAGCGTTCAGAGTCGTACCGATCATGGTGTTGAGGGAGAGGTCCTGGATCTTTTTCTGGTTCGGACCCAGCGGAGCTCCACAGAACGACACAGGGGAGTAGAGCGGCGACAGACCCGAACTGACAGAAAAGAAGAAGGAATTTAAAAACACAAATTAAAAAGAAAAAAAAACACATTCTTAAACTATGAAAGATCCATTACAGAAAACAAGTATTGATTCTGTAAAGTACCACAAGTCTTGGAGATTATGCAGTTGTTGTTGTTTTTTTGAGTATGTGAGGAAGATTGTGACAGATGTATGAAAATTTACTTGCTTAGCTGCAAAGATCCATAGTTCAGGTTAACTTTTTACAACGATTCATCTTTAATTTCCTTTTTGTCTCCTCACAATGAATCAATATGGTAGCTTGTGTAAATGATGCCTCTTGCCGACATCCTCTTGCTTTTTAAAAATACACTGATTAGGTGGACGGGGGATACATTTTTTTTCATTTGTCACACACAATATTTCAGACACCACTGTTTGTATTTTCATGAAACTCATGACAATGATTAAATAATTAATCTCACCTCTGTGTTCTTTCATTTTCATAATTACTTACCCAGAGGGGTTGCGGTGTAGCATTCTTGGGAAATGATATGTCTACTGTTTCCTTGCATTGATTACATATCACTCAATGAAGACCAGATGTAATGGAAAATGATTTTCTTGAGTGCTGTTAACTATGAGTCCGATATTTTTATAGAACTGAAGTCTCTCACCCCATAAATGACTGATGTGAATTAGCTTTAGATGATCAAGGACAGTGAGATCACCACGCCTTGTAGAAAATGAAAACAGCTTTTCCACAAATAATATGTATGGGTCAAACCTAGGCCAAAAAGCATTTCATGAATATTTATTATCATTTGTTTGATCCCTCCAAGGTGCCATAAAGGTTAGAAAAACACAGCACCAGATTGCAGAATTCATGGCACGCTATACAGGTATGTATAGCGTGGTTTAACATCAGCCTCTAAGTAGCACTCTAAGTAGATTAAAGCTGCATTAGGCAAGATTGTAAAGCAAAATTAATGACAGAGAGGAGCATCCTACCTCAATTTAATCTCAAAACAGCAGATTTGCCCGATTTGCCCAAACTAAAATCTGGAGTAAATATAGTCACTGGCAGGAAATCATTTCTACAAAATGAAATAGCTGTTTCCTACATTGCATCAAGTAAGCTTTTCATCCCCCTAGAAACAAAAAACTGGACTCACACACAAAGACTAAACCCTTTCCACCGCCTCCACCCCAACCAGAAACAAGAATAACAAAAAATGTCAGACTTTCGGAACGATGCAAAAAGGACCATCAACAATCTGTGTCTCAACTTTCAAATGAGGTATTATAAGACCTTAAATAACTTATTAAACAGCGTGGAATTTTTATCATCTCTTCCTCAGCTCAGGACCAATCTTTTTTACAAAGTTTCATGTAAATCCATTCAGACTGTTCTGAGATATCTTGGTAACAGAAAGACAGACAGGACAATTACATTACCTCCTTGCTGAAGGTAATTATTTGAAGATACTATTTGATCCAGGTTTGCTGTGTGCCGCTTTGTATGAGACTGTATTTATGAGTGTGTACCTGGGGTTTGCAGTGGCCTTGCCAGTGTGGGCTTTGAGCTCCCACAGCATGACCCTTCCATCGCTGACCATGAGGGCGGCGTTGTTCTCGTTGACCGGGCAGATGACCATGCGGTACGGTCGGACCGTCTTGGTGACCCTGATGGCATCGCACTGAGAACGCAGGTCGTACACGAGCTCCTGCACACTCTGCTCGGGATCTGACAGAGAGGAGGAGAGAAAGACGGAGAGAGAGTGAGAAAATATGGAGGAGACAGGTAGATGACAATAGAGAAGGGACATAAAGGGACAGAAATGGTAGAGAGGGATTCAAAGTTGGAGATCAAAGGGGACAGAAAAGACAGATAAAGGGATGGAGGGAATCAGAAAGAAAATGATTGGGTGCAGGATAAAAGGCAAGGAAGGAGGGAGAAGGTATGGAGTTGAAATGAGAGCAGAGGCAGAAGGAGAGAATGAAAAGAGAGAAGAATGAGAGGATAGTAAATGGAAGAAGAGAAATGGATGAGAGAAAGAGAGGTGGTAGATGGAGGAAGAAAGGTGATAGGAGTGAAAACTAGGGAACGAGAAAGTAAACGAGTGGGAGACATACACAAGGGAATGAGAAAAGGTAGAGAGAAAAAGTGAGATGGAAGAAGATAAGAGAGGGAGAGAAAGGACAAGAGGGTGTGTGTGTGGGTGTGTGTGTAACGATGAGAGAGAGAGCGAGCGAGAGAGAGAGACAGAAAGAGAATCATACTAAGCTCAGGATAAATGAGAGAGTGAGAGTCTAAATGCCCACTGGAGCATAGAGAGGCTGTGGGCTCTGACTGCAGTGCTGTGTGAATGAATGGACGGATGACTGGAGGAGGGCAAGGGAACAAGAGCACTTATGTGTGTGTGTGTGTGTGTGTGTGTGTGTGTGTGTGTGTGTGTGTGTGTGTGTGTGTGTGTGTGTGTGTGTGTGTGTGCGTGTGTGTGTGTTCTTGTACCTCTATCCTTGCGAGACCAAGTTTGAGTTTCAGACCTTCAGAGTTTGAATATTTCAGCGACGTGCAGTTGCAG
>OMLB01001917.1:9180-25385 GCA_900302555.1 Myripristis jacobus
CCTTTTTTTTTCCATTCACACTGATGATTTTCAAGATTATTTTTTGGCACTTCTGCTTTATTTGACAGTCACAATAGAGCGAGACAGGAAAGGCAGGGCAGAGAGAGAGAGAGAGGGGATGACGTGCAACAAATGGCCTGAGGTCAGATTCGAACCCAGGACGCAGCTTTAACAAGTGACACACGGATCACCAGGTGAGCTATCGGGGCGCCTGCACACCGATGATTTTAAATGGTTTGCTTCTCATGCAATACAGAGAACTAAAGTGGGAAGTGTACCCTTTTGCCACTGATGTAGAAATGGCTAGATTACCAGGGGTATTCGGGCAGTGACCCAGGTGAATTTACTCTCAGTGCCTCACTGTTAAACAAAAGAGGCCTCTAATGTAATGTAATATGACAAACCATTATCTCAATATTTAATTAATGAGACAAGCTAAACCCCCCGTAAAGAAATGGTGCCAAGGGGCATGTGTACAAAACAGGCATCAAATTACAGGCCTGGTATCAGAGCCATTGCAGCCATTGCCATTGTCACTGCAGTGAGTGTTCACAAACATGGACAAACACATATCTCCTCTAACAAGAGGAGGCACACACACACACACACACACACACACACTGCATTGTTTCACAATCTCCTTGCAAGCTTGTAATCCCCTTTCGTGATACAGTATTCTCAGTGGGTATCACAAATCAGCCTGTTCTTATGGAGAGTTGCTTGTCATGAACTTTGGTTACTTTCACACTCCAGCGATCTAGCGAACTGAGTGATGGTCTACTCACTCCTGACACCCAGGATCTGTGTACATCTTTGGGAACTCTGGGGCTTAAGTGTATCGCTCCCTCTCCGCATAACTGGGTGGTGAAGCATGTGAGCAGTGAAGTATCTCAACTCAACAGCCTTTCTGAAGCAAAGGTATTCAGGCTGCAGTGTTAACACTGCTCACAAGTTTATCGCTGTCAAAAACATCACTGAACTTTTAGGTACCCTGGTACAAATTTTGAGGCTAGCAGCTAAATATAGCACTAACCTTTAAAAACCATAGAGATGCAGGCCTCCTTCTTTTCAAGGGGACACACATTTTATGGGAACAAATCACTACTGTCGGATGAAAACTTTGTATCTCCGAAAGGTCAGCTTTTCAGGAGGTGAAAGACAGCCTTGTTGGTTATTGAAATGCTTTTGAAAAGCCTCCACATAACCGCAAGTCGAAGAACTTACTCGACCAATAGAGCAGCATGGAATCCATCAGCTGAAGTTAAACAGGCAAATCGACAAAATTTGGAGTTATAAGGTGTTTCACACGAGAGCGACAAAATGGCTCCTTCCACGATAACAATAATCCTGGGCAAGAAGGCAGTCTGATTGAGACGAACGCTATGCTCTCTAACCAAAATGTACACACGGTGTGCACTCTGCACTCTCATCTGTGCTCGGTGTGCCCTGCATGTTAAAGAGAAGCACTCAGGAGGCTAGGCAATATTTCATCACCACAGGAGTGCCAGCACTAACTACTGATGCAAATTTATACAGAGTCTGAGTATGAGGGATTCTCTTAAGGATTGTTCTCTGCACCATAGTACTGTTGCGAAATGACTGATGAGAACTGGGATGTCTAATGGAATGGACAATATATTGAGTCACGCTTCAGGCTCTTCTGTATAATAAGGTTTGAACATTTCTCAATTGAGAATAGGATTGTGCTGTATGTTCGCTGCAGTGAGGTGATACGCAGCGTTGTGGCTCACACTTTGAAACAGATAGTATATATGCTCCTGGTGATGTCTATATAGGTTTACTATAGGTTTTACTGCAAAAAATGTCCAACTTAACAAGTCACTTAGTCTCATATTCGTTGTTAAAAATCTTCTTTTTCTTATAACAACAGGGAAGAATCTGCTGGTGAGATGAAATAATCCTACTTGTTTCCAGAATTTTCTCAAATCAAGCGTCCTTTTCTTGATAGCAGTGAGCTAATCTGCCCTGTTTCAACATATTTATACTTGTCCCTCATACATGTGAATTTGCATTGGAGATAACTGGGATGATCTCGTCCCACTAGTAGATCATTTCACTTATTTGGAGAGAAAAAAAAAACAAGATTTTAATACTGAATATGAGACTAAATAACTTCACAATTAGGATCAGAGACACTTTATTGATCCCTGAGGGGAAAGTCGGTTGCAGCGGCAGCTCAGATTCTCAAGAGAAAAATATGTATAAGCATACGTGAAATGATAGGAAACAGAAATGGAAAAGAAGAAATATACAAATATGTGCATTAGATAGTTGTAAAAAATATGTGCATTATGTAAAAATATGTGCATTCATCCTAATTTGTAAAAAAAAAAGTATTTGTATTATGTAAAAATATGCGCATTAATCCTATATTAATATTGCTACAATATATACAGAAGTAAGAAACTGAGAATATGTCAAAAGTGCACCTATGATGAAGATTGTGTTGTAGTATCATGATTTGCGGTGTAGCTACTGACTGGATCATTTTGACTTTGACTTCACCCTGTCTTTGTGAACATCCCGGCCTCCCTCCCGTGCACTCTCCCCTCCTGCCCTGTGGTGGATTGTTAGGCGAACACCGGGGCTCGGGAAGCAGCTCAGCGTGTGTGTGCAGAGCAGGGCTGAACGGTGTAACTAAGGGGTTTACAGCAGGCAGAGAGGAAAAGAGGCCAGTGGTACTGGGCAGAGTGTAAGCCAGATATGTGGAGTCAGCAGACACACAGGCAAGGGGTTCAATGACGCAGAAAGCAAGGCATGGACTTGAGCACAGAACAAAAGCAAAGTCGGCACACCGAAAGCTGTTCCCGAGGTGTATAAATTTATCAACAGCCATACACGTGTAGCACTCTGAGCGCACCGCTGCTCATCACAGCATCTTTCATCAGAGCAGCTTTCACGGTGTGGATTCTACTTTTGCACGATGCTTTGTTTTTTCAGTCCGCCGCCTGATTAAGACAGCGGTGTGCGTGTTTTTCCTCTGCTGGCGGAGTGAAAATGCACACACAAACATAAATAAACACACACAGAGTATGGCGAAAAGGCTTAGCTCCCCTATGCAAACTGCTGCTGCTGCTACTTATACCTTAAACACCTCCCTGACAGCTCCATGTGTACAGAACAGATCGAGCAGTGACAAATTTAGCTGCTTTAAAGTGGTGGAGATGAGTGACTATTAAATCCCGGTGATGGTGCTCATTGAGTGCACAGTATTCAGCTTATGTGCATCTGCTTCAAGATTTGCAATAACCTCAATTTTCACAGCTTCTCGTTTCTGCCTGTGTTTGTGTCTGTGTGTGTGCGTAGGTAGATGGGTGATATGAGTAGATGTGTGTGTGTGTGTGTGAGAGAGAGAGAGAGAGAGAGACTGAGAGAAAGTGAAAGAGAGAGACAGGGAGATTTAAAGAGAAAGAGAGCGAGAGGACGGAGAATGATACAAAGTGCAAGAAATCAATACCATGAGATACCATGAAACACATTAAGTTTGATGTTGTGCTGGTGCAACAAAACGGCTTTTTCTGGGTTAGTGGTGCTTGTCAAAAACCAAATCAGCATGAAAAATCCCACTCAGTGAGTAAGACAGCGACTGTCGGGTCAACACGCATCAGTTTTAAACAGTAAAGTGAGCAATATGTGCTGAAAAGGAAGACTGTGGTTGGAGTTTATTCATGGGGGTTACTGTCCTCCACACCGTGTGAGATTTCTCATAGCATAAAACGCAGAGAGTCTCCTACATTGGATGCTACTCTGACTCAACAGACGTCTGGCCTTGCAAGCAGGTCAGGAGTCAACATGATGTTCAGTCTCTCCCAGCTCACACACACACACACACATACACACACACACACACACTGTACTTCCACTTAGTAAAGTGCCTGCTGCCAATCAAGGGGAAGATGTTGATTTCCTGTCGAAGAGCAGACATGTTGATTCTGAGAGTAAACACAGCACTAGTCCAGTCTGTGAACTCCTATAGGTTTATTGATCACCCTGGAAGAAAGTGCTCTAATGAAGATACCTCTGATCTCCTGTTACAAAGAACTGCAGGTATATACTGTATGTAGCATGTACAAAGGATGCACTAACACATTCACATAATAATACACACCAAAGCAATACATTAAACACATAGCTCTTAAAGGATATATTCAGTATTTTCCACCCCAGACTGTATTAAAATAGTGATAGCCATCATTTATATCCATTCATTTATAACCATTTATTTAAACCAGAGCATGACCTCACCGCCAGTTTCAGCTTTAGAAAATGACCACTATGCTGCAGCTTCTCACAAGCCTTCAACGCAGCCCAACAGTGAACTCATTCCAGCCTTGAAAACTATTAGAAAGGTCCTTTTTTGAAAATAGAGAACTGAAAGCAGCACAGTTAGATGAATCTTGAAATAGTCCATTAAAAAAAAATGGTTGCAAATGTTGCTTTATAAGTTCTATTAAGCATTTATAATGACACATTGCCTTTAATACGTCCATGCCATTCCACACCGTCTGCTAATTCTGCATGCAACTCAAGCCTCAGACCTGGACTTAACGGAAACTTACTCAAAAAAGATTATCATAAACTTACAGCAGCTTGTGTAGAGTTGTGAAGATGTCTTAACTGGCCTCTGGCTGTCCCTGAGACTCGTGTGACCAAGAGACTCATGACGACTGCCAGTCTGCCGCTGGCTGCTCTACTAGGGTTCTTAAATCCAATATGGGGATTAGACCAGAGAGAGATCTAAATTAGGCGTGTATCGACTCTGATGGAGTGATAATCAGCGCCGCCGGGCCTAAAGGTGCCTACACATGATGAGCAGTGTGGGCTGCACTGCACTTGCTGCTAGGCTTGCTGCAGAGTCGACAGTCATTTACAGCTTTGCTGTTAAGAATATAGGAAAACAAACTTAGTAGCCCGCTGTCATTGCTGAATGTCCCCATACAGTTATTTGTCCAAAGTCAAGATTTTGCGTTTCCACTATAGAATAAGTTTGTCCACTAAATCTGCCCCTGGTGTGGAACTGCAGTTTCCCAGTTTTTGCACATGACATGATATTTGCACAGAATACATAGCCTTATTTATGTGGTGTAATTTGTTTTTATATGTGGTTATCTTGTTATATTATTATTATGTGTAGGGTTAGATTAGAAAATAAATGAAGTGTTCTGTTGCACATTTCAACATTCATCATGACCACTACCTCTCCCAGCCTACCACCCACTAATATGAATTCTGCTAGGGGGAAACACTGATTGTTGTCTATCTCTTCAGTACAACATAAAAAGTTAGAGCAACACTGACTACTAAACTGCCTGTAGCACTGGACTCTTTTGTACATGTTTCTTTGTTAGGTTTTCTTAACGGTGTTGCTCAAACAAATTAAAATTACTTTACAATACTGCAATCGCCACTGATTGAGGTGTTTTGATTTCTAATCTTATAATTCTGAAAATGAACTTAAGTATATTTTGAGCATTTTTTAATATGGAAATTTGACTTAAAGCTTAACTTTCATTTGTATTCTTTGTGCTAGGACACTGGACGTTTCTGGAAATCAAGTATCCAAATTCCCCTTTCAGAGGAATCTGCTTGTGAGGGGAGTGAGTACACTAAATCTGCACTGCAGACATTTTTAGAGTTGCAAAGTCTAAAATGATAGAAATACAATAAAATTCCTGACCAAAGCAAAAGCTTGCAGGTAAGGCAGTACATTTTCTATTTTCTATTCAAAGTCACTGTCATAGGTTTTACGTGCATATCAAATATACCTGATTGGGCCTTTATTAAGAACAAGGGGGATATAAAAGATGTCACCTTTTGCGATTAGTCAGCTGATACACCTGAGTTGAAAATGACTCCATCACAGGAGCACTTAGAGGGATTTCTCTTTCTCAGAATTATATTACAGTTAGGTCTGATGGCCGGCGGCCCAGGAATCTAATAGGGATGGGAATATTGGCCAAAAGCCAGCTCCTTGACCTCTCCGAGGAGGGACAAGAGGATCACTCCACACTAGAGGACAAACATATTCCAGTTAGAGTTATAGGCCTCCTGGACGACACTGCGGACAACCTTCCTCTGTCTGTCCTTGTCCCCTCATCACTTTGGTCCAGTGGAGCAGAAAGGTGACTGGAGCCAATGTGCTGTCAGTGCATGGCAAGGAGCAACAGACCCTGAGGTTGCAGGGACTGGTTACACAGCAGGCTGTTTATGCAGTATTGAACCTTTGACGCTGCAAGTATTTTAAGGGCAAAAAGTAGGACAAAACATTGGTAAAATTAAAAGTAAAGAAAAAGGAGACAATTCAACCAGCAATGAGCAGGCAACACATTGAAAGTCAAGATCGTGTGAATAATTCAGCAGTCCTTTTGTAGTTCTCAGAAACAGTGGTTTCATTTGCCATTTGCTCGGGGCAAAATTATGGTCCTAGCTAAAGTCAGCAAATGAAAAGATGCTGTTAGGACAAGAGGACTTTCTTGGTACAATTTTCTTAATATGTTGTTCATATAAATATTAGGATAAATGTTGTTCCAAGAGAAAAGCTCCTATTGCACTGGATCAAGGACTTTTCTACCTCTGCAGCCTCTGCAACAGATAGAACACATCTAACACAGACAATTTTAAGATGCTGCCCTGCTGGTCTACTAACAGCTCGAGTGCAGATCATCATAACTCCATTTTCCTGCAGAGATGTTGCTGTTTTCTTTCTGACAGAAAAGAAGAAGAATCCAAGTATCCGAGTCACTTAGCATAAAACCCAATTTCAGCTCAATACATCAAAACACAACAGCAGCTTAACTGGAACAGTGATTTGCATATCTGTTAGCTTGCCCCTCTTGCCTGTGCATCCACTCTGACAACTAACCAGTTCATTGTGGCTCAATCAAAGCAGAATTTGCATGAGCAAGAAGAGTTCATCTGCAGTCGACACGGTGCACATTGTGCCTCTTTCATTATGAAACAAGCGGGCGCGGTGCGATGAAAATCCACATTTTTCAACTTACAAAATGAGTCAGCGATATGGCATGTTTAGGGACTAGTTAGTCACACGTGTCAGGAGGAAAAGCACCAGAGGAGTACGAGCGACTGTGCAGGACTTAATTCAGACTGTTCACAAACATGTGTGGAGCCTAGTTGCATATACAGTGCATGTCTGAATAACTCGCACATTCATATGTAAAATACTTGCATTAAAATGTGCGTGAGTGTGTGTGTGTGTGCGTGTGTGCTTGAAATATGGGTGTGTGTTTCAGTTGCAGCTGTTGTGGCAAATAGTAATGGCACCATTCTGGCTGACTTCACACTGCTCCATTAGCAATTTTCACTATTAGATACTGTGTTGCTGTTTTTTTTTTTTTCAGCAGTTCATGAGGATAATTTCAGGATCATTCTCTGCTGCAGCACATGAGTGTAGTAAGACACCAGTCTCAATAAAGGTTACGAGAGAATTGATCGCTGTGAAAGAACCAAGGTTATACAAAGGCCTTGGCTGCAGCAGTGCCATGCTAACCTGAATAAAACAAAAGACTGCCAGATTTAACCAGATTTAATCTTTAAAAAATATTACCTTTATTAACCACCGTGTATTGCAGTGTGTTTTAATGAAAGCAAAGCTCCAAATTTAAAATAAAGAAGAACTGGTTGCACATGAATAGACAATTTCAGTATATTTCTAAATATAATTTTGGAGTTCAGCTATAAAAGCCTGCTAAATTCACTGCCAAATCTATTCAGAAAGACTCAAAAATTATAATGTACAGCATTCATGTTGGAGGAGATGTTTTTTTGTATCTTGGACTTTATTGGCTACTCTGGCCACTAAGAACAACTGTGTTGCGACTATCCCTCTTACATAGCAGAAATTCCTCTAAGATTATTGGTTTTTAAGACATAAATCTTTATTTTAAATGCATTTTTCCACTCGTCTATCATTAACTGTCATGCGTAACAACACAAAATAATGTTATCATCTATTCTGCAGCTACCGTTTCACTCCAAACATAACGCAATGATTCCACTGGGGATTTCGCGGCAATTCTAGTTATTCTGATACATCAAAGTATTACTTTATTTCTAAAGTGACAAATTTCACAATTATATCTTGAGTGCAAAAGTTCCAGGGTCACTGTGGCTATCTGGCTCGACTCTCGCAGCTCTCATCCGTGATGCGACGTGATGACTCTTCAACGCTGGCCTGCCCTCACGTTTTTTTTTTTAATACCTTCTGTTTATACCGAGATGCCCTCCAGACACACTGAGACACTCACACTTACTGCTGATACTGCTGTCACACACACACACGAGGAACCCATTTCTATATTCAATAACACATACATATACTATATACATGGGCGTGAACATTTTATGTGCGTGATGTGAACATTAAAGTTTAAATCAAGTTCTGCAGAGACCTAAGAGTC
Organism: Myripristis jacobus; assembly: GCA_900302555.1. Lineage (NCBI taxonomy): Eukaryota > Metazoa > Chordata > Actinopteri > Holocentriformes > Holocentridae > Myripristis > Myripristis jacobus. Next base: position 17,619 of record OMLB01001917.1, read on the forward strand.
GAGTCCTACCTAATAAACTCTCGGCTCAGCCAGACACGTGTGGCCAGAGACTCATCAGCCGCACTTCAAAACCACACAGTTAGTAAAGAGGCTTTCAGCATTCTCCCTGTCTGAAGCAGAATATTAAGCAGGGCCGTGCCACCCTTTGACAGTAATACCCTCTTATCAACGCAGTATTAAGTCCACAGATTCATTCAAACAAAGAGCATTATTTATAAAAGTGTACTCTTGTGCAAAGAGGGGGCGAGGAACATCAGCAAAGACAACAACAATCCACTGCGCCGGATTTTTTTTCTTTTTTTTTTAACTCCACACATCAGATAGGCTGAAAAAAATCCCGTACTTCGAAATAACACAGCTTATTAATGAACACGTGTGCCAGGGAATGTGTGTGCTTGCTCAGGAAAAATACTGATGTGCTCTTATTATTAGATACACACCAAGAATTACACTTTAATACAGCATGTCTCGGCTGGCGTTGCTGATAATGAGTTTGTTTTGAAACTCGATGATTCAGGCTGTTTCCTTTTTCTTTGCTCATTCCAGGTGATAATGATGGGAAATGCAGGAGTTCAGCGCCAATGTGAGAAAGTCGATGTATGGGATGTGACTATAGCGGCAGTTTTATTTTGATATGTGCCCGGGGCTCTCCTCATTATCCAACATACTACTGTGTGAAGAATCACTTTGCATTTATGGGAGAGGGGAGGCATCAAAGGCAGTGAATAAGTTTTCGCTGCACGACTCCATGAGGAGAGATACCAGGCCAGATGAGGGAGGATGCAGCTGACACACTCATTCTGAAGGCAAGTCAATCTCCCCTTTCGTTTCCCATGGGAAATATGTATTCTGACCATGCATACTGCATAATAAGACATCAGTGAAGTGCGTTTCATTTCCAGCGGTTCAAGGTTCTGTTCAATGTGTTTGTGCCCGTGGAATTCTTCACAGATTCAGTTTTCAATAATTTAGTCATCTGACTGAGCTCTGAGAGCATCTCTGATAGCCTCTCGGTCAGTCAGACTCTCAACCACAGAAATACTACACAACTGCATGATGAATCCCTCTCTTGACAGCAATCAGTATTAGGGTACCTGCACTCAGCGGGAAAAGGACAAATATCAACATACGCCCATTTGTAGTTCAGACTGCCAAATAACATCCAGGAATGTTCTTTGTGATTAAAAACCTTAATGATTATCCTCATAACAGAACAGCAAATAATCATGGAAATGACCTTCCACTGATTTATATTGCTGTATTACCCCATACTGTGCCCCGGTCTCCAAACTGCTCCCAACTGAGCCCCACCCCCAAGTTCATTCTGAATTGTGTCTGAGAGATGTGCTTGTGTAGCTCTGCCTTTGAAATATAGCTCTACACAATGCAAAATGCAGTCAACCCGCTCCTCAGTAACTTCTCACAGTGACAGAAATACCAGCCACAACACCACAACAGTCTGTCTTGCACGTATAACCAAAAAAAAAAAAAAAAAAAAAAACAACCCTTGAAATGCTTGTGCTTCTTGCTCTTTACATAAGCATGCACACCACTGGGATCCTCCTCTTACAGAACGAAAATAACCCAATCTTTTCAAAACAGTATGCTTTGTCACAGCAGCAGCCCCTGGAAGACTTCAGCTATAGCAATTCCACCGTGTCTTAAACAGGGCTTGATGCCTCTGAGCAGCAGCAAAACTACAATGGCAATAAGATTGAGGACGGGATCAGAAACGCTGAGGGTGGAGATCAGTTATACACTGACACATGGGACATGGTGCTGGCTAATGATTTATTAAGAGGCGGGAGGTGTAATTGCAGGTACTCACTGGCTTGCATGAGCTGTCCCTGGCGTCCAAACACCTGGGAGAAGGTGGCATGGCTGCAGGTGAGGGTGTCCTCCATGGCTGTCCCACTGGCACACGCTGGGGAGAGAAGTGGGGGGGGGGATAAGGGAAGGTCAGCAACACTGCGTCACGTAAAGAAGAGGAGAAAAGAGGAAGGAGAAGAAGAGCAGAAAGGGGAGAGAGACAGGAGGACTGAAGGGGAGGTGGGCTTGCCTTCAGTATATTGAAGCTGCTGTGTGTGATCTCTCCTGGAGTGTAAAGTGTGGTGGTGACTGCTCTCTTCTGGTCCCGTCCTGCTGCTGCCGCTGCCGCCGCTGCTGCTGCTGCTGCTGCCGCCAAGGAGAGAAACACAGCCCCTCGCTGCTCACACCACTATGAGCAGCACTGCTCACTGCACAGATAATGGGAGGGGGTGTGCCCGCCTGTCTGCCTGCCTGCCTGCCTGTCAGCACGCGCAAGTCTGTGTGTGTGTGTGTGTGTGTGTGTGTGCATGTGAGAAAGTTCCTCTGTATGTGTGCCTGTGTGAAAAAGAGAAAGAGAGAGAGAGAGAGAGTGTTACAGAGTGGTGGAGCAGGTAGCAGAGCTGTAGGCACAGCTGCTCTGCCAGCACTCTGATCTTGTGCTACGTCTGTACTAGGCTGACAGTCTTCTGCAGCTCCAGACAGGCAGAGTTGAAGAAAGGAGCAAAGAGGAGGAGAGAAGAGGGGTGCGTGTGGTGTCTACAGCAGGTAGGAGTCACTCCTCCCTCCCCTCCCCTCCCCTCCCCAGCTCCCTGTGTGAGCCGGCTGCACTGCTTGTCCTCTGGGCACAAGGATGGGACTGTTGTTCTCTGATCTGTAAGAGCATGCCCCTTTTTCTCCCCTCCCTCTTCCTCCTCCCCTCTCCACAGCCCTCATTTGCTGCGCCTTAGCAATAACATCTCTCTATTGCTCTCCCTTTCTCCCCGCACATCCCCACTCTACATCCCCCACCCCTCCCAATGCAAATCCCCTCGATCCATCTTAAAGCCTGGGCCGCTGCTGGGAAACTGATTCTAGCAAACTCCGGTGCTTCATCTTTCCCCAGCGCTGAGAAAAGGAGGATGAGACAGTAAAGAGGGCTCTGTAAAAAGTAAGAAAAGTAGGACTTGTACAGCTGGTGGTTTCAAGAGACCTCATCTTGAAAAGGAATTGTAAGAAACTGCTGAGCATAAACTAAGAATTAGTTCTAACTCAAGTGAAAAAAAACTCCAGTGAACTCATATTTATTGTGCATGACTTGTTATGTGGTGCAACAGCACTGGCAAGGCATGCATTGTGATGGACAGAGTCTATATAAACCCTCCCTTAAAGTAGTAAATTAAATGTAAAGATATCTATCAGTGTCTTGTAATAAAATCTAAGAGTGCCAAGGTATAAAAAGAGCATATGTTGCAATTTCTTAAAATAAATCCTTTTTCCTTGAGGCACACTAAGCTGTATTGTGCCCATTGTGCAATGGTTGGCATGGAGACCTCAACCACTGACAATGCTATGACACAGTTATCCCAGCACATTCCCACATTATCACACCCTGGCCATCTCCGCACCGTCTAACCTCTCTACACTATGCGAGCCCATTCCTCTGTTTAACAGGCGATTTCCTTCGCAGCGAAAACTTTGCCAGGAAGCCCCATTGTCACGGAGCCATCTCTCACACTGCTGCGCTGGTAGGCAAAGCACACGGGGGACCTGACCGCAGTGCTCACATCCTCCTGTTTTGAAAGGAAATGGCAGGATACTCAAAGGGCCACTGTGAGAGCTGCAAGGAAGGCTCGGCTTGCAGGCTCACTTAAGCAGGTGGCTCTGCAGGTGAAAAGATAATGGCAAGACATGAAAAGCATGCATGGCATTTAATAAAGCAAATAATTACAGTGTGTCTTATTTTGTTTCGGAGCAGGTTGAGTCACCTTGCAAAACAAACAACTCAAGTCACAAGCGGTCACAAACAGCATCTGGTGTCAAACTAACACATCTAAATAATATCATACTGAACACTGATATTTCGGACACAATGAGAAGACTCCAAGTTGATGCCTGTTCTTCTTCATGCCCGTCAGAATACATCTATTCTCCATCTTCATCAGCTTTAATGTCATTCTCTTTGAACATGCAGTGGGGACAAACAGAGCTTTTTTTGGAGGGTGTGTATTGTCATGTATGAGCAGCTGTCTTCCCTCCCACTGAGCCTCTTGGCACCATTGGCTTCCTTTATGATGAAGACAGGCCATGGCTCAATAATTGCTAGTCTGATCCACACTCCCTTAACAATCAGTCATTTTTCTTATGAGAAACCATAGGAAAATACCATTTCTACAAGCACCACTTGTCAGAAGTAGAACAATACGGCTGAGTTTTTATCAGTCTCTCTTCACAAATGAGATGCTCGCCCATGTGGTGAATAACTATCAAATCCCTACAGTAGTCACTGCGCTATGTCATGTCTTAAATCTGCCTCTCTGGTGTATCGTAGTTGATTTCGCAGGCACAGCGCTGCATGCAATTTCATTTTTATGAATAGGGGTTGAAGCACCATACACAGCAATCAAGAGAGAGTGCAGTGATATTTCAACGTGACAGCACAAGCATGGCGCAGCACTCTTCCAACAGACCTACCCACAACACCACACACACACACACACACACACACACAGTGTACACAGCAGTGTACCCATAAACAACAACTGCCCATAAACTATATCATCATGGCACCGGGGCAAATAAACATGTCTTGCTGTCCAACTGAATAAAGAGAAACCCATCCGGTGGATCAAATCCAACCGGCACATTACGCTTAATTCATCTCCAGTTCCATCCATCAACATGATAACCAAAGCATTACATCCAGGAGACATTCCAGGTCTATGGTGACTTGGTTTTTTCAGTGCTGGGAGCATGTTTTGATGGTATACCGTCTGGTTGGTGGGTTTGATAGCCCATTAATGTGCGCGGGTGTGATGGATGGGGTCTGGACAAAACTAATCTCAGCAGATGCACAAAGTCCAGATGAGGCCTTGAAACGTGTTCTTGGTGAGGCACACACCAGCGATGACACTGAGATGTTTTGGTTTCCCATTCAGAAGGTCTAATGTTAGAGCCTCAGGGCAGAAGGTGAATTATGATGCCTGTTCAAATGTATTGTTCCCACAGAGCAGTGGTTCTCAATCTTTTACGCTTGTGACCCCTTAAATCAAACCAGTGCCTACTCTTGACCCCCTGTCACAGGCTGCATATGCTGAGAGGGTGAACAGTCTGCCTAAAGAAGCACCTGTTCAGGTTGTTTCATTTGCCTAATTATTAGAGGAGCCATTGTGTTTTAAACTACACGGTATTTCACAAGAAAACAAGCCTTTGTCTTAATCATCTTGTGACTGCCAAAAAAATGATCTCACAACCCTCTGGAGGTCCGGACCCCAGATTGAGGACCACTGTCACAGAGTGTTAAAAAAAAAAAAAGTAGCACACTGCAGTTTACTGCTGATTACTGCAGTTTACTGCAGTGTGCTACTTTTTATTTGATTTCTATTTGATGATCACGTGCAGAACAGAGACCAAGTGAATGCATTTTTTTTTTAAACTTACATTTGGACACTTCTCTTTTCCTACTGTATGTTTTATGAATTATTATGCCTTAAGTTAGAATGGTCTTGCAATGTGCAGCAAAAACATGATGGAGGTCAAACTACACAAAGTAATCATGTAATCAGTTTAGATATTTTGCTCTCGCACTGGTTGTTGGCTTTGTACATAACAGCTTAAATACACCAGGCACTGATGCAGCACAATTCATCTCCTGCACTAGAATGTGTCCATTAAAATCCACTGAGATTGCTACACTCACCACAGAAACCGTGTGGCCTCACACTGCTGAGCTGTATTTTTACTCAACCGGTGTACTTGTGTTTTTTCTCCACATGTGGATTCATGGCCTTCCAATGAGTAAAAACTGCCTAGAACTGTGACAAACAAGTACAATCTCTTTTAAAATGATTTAAATAAATACCGCAATGTTCCTGAGGTCATGTGAGGAAGCAGTGCAACCTTGTGGGGTTTTCTTCCATTGCACATTAAAATAATCCAATCAAATCAATATGTATGCTTGATCCTGTAGTTAAAAAGATACAGTTAATTAATTCAGGGCCAGTTAACATGGTAGACACATAGACAAGTCCTATTTTTGGAAATGCTTTAACTGTGGCAAATGTTGTAACTTACCCATTCTCCGTAGCAGCCTACTTGAACTCTTCTCAGAAAACAGGGCTGGAACCCAACTACAGGCAACACAGATGCAGTTGGTGTAGCAGGTAAAGAAAAAAATAAATAACACACATCGCATCCGTGCCTGGTGTATTTCCCCTCTCCTGTACAAATGTGAAGAGCTGTCACATTGTTATATCAATATTAAACACTTGCATGGATCTGCTTTAAGACGGAGGGTTTCAATCCAGTCCTCAGGAACCTCCACATATTCAACATATTTGATTCGTTCTTAGGCTAGCAACCCTCAATTAGTCAACAATTAATTACTCAGCAAGACCATGACTACTTGTATGAGAAGTGCTAATCCCAGGATTCCTACACATTTTCCATTCCAAAACCCCAGATTTCACATACATTTCCAGGCGTCTCACTGCATGTATTTTCAGACTATGTTAAACATCTTAGACAACTGATAACTACACTTGGAAGAGCTGCTAGCTATAATGAGTATTTTTTTTCCCACTGACTTTGCCCTGCTGCAGTGATGTTACAATAGCAGACGCTCTCTCTCATGCCAAATTTTATGCATTTATATTTCTGTACTGATTCACTGTGCTTTCATAAAGAATGAGGAAATCACTTATGAGATTCTCCATTTCTTCCTCCTCTGCTTAGTCACAGGTGCTCCCTGCATTCAAAAAAATGACAGGAGTAGCTTGCATCACACACAACACAACAAAGAAGCCAGTGTGTCCGAGGTGTATTACACTCTAACAATGTAGTACATTACATTTAAGTTCTAAAAGCAAAAACTGATGGCATTCCCTGACACTATGCCTGTTTTTCCATGCTGAGCCACAAAAGCTCTTTGACAAAGTACAGTTACAGAGAGGGGGGTAACAATTTAACATACTGCATGACTCACATATCAAACTCACTGGTGAGTGCAGTGCTCCCAAAATAGACACACACACTCACACACACATGCACATACACATATGTGCTCTCTGTCTTACCTCTTTTTAGATGTGGATAATTAAGGGCTGACCAATCAGCATTGTGAATTGGCACATCGGGCCCTCTCTCTCATCACTTGCACTCAGGTAACTGAAAATGCTCCGTAATGAATAATTGAGTTGCAAATGGTGTGGTTAATTCTCAGATTGTGTTAATGAGCATTATGTTTCCATGTCATCTATGCCAATTCTAACTCAACCTTGATGTAACTTGAAGCTTTGGATCTCTTATATTGTTCAATATGCTGATGACCACCACATACAGTTTGTGTAACTAATTTTCCTTGCAACGTTGATAGTCATGACTATCCTACATATAGAGTAATGTAAACTACACTCACCTAAAGGATTATTAGGAACACCTGTTAAATTTCTCAGGAATGCAATTATCTAATCAACCAATCACATGGCAGCTGCTTCAATGCATTTAGGGGTGTGGTCCTGGTCAAGACAATCTCCTGAACTCCAAACTGAATGTCAGAATGGGAAAGAAAGGTGATCTAAGCAACTTTGAGCGTGGCATGGTTGTTGGTGCCAGACGGGCTGGTCTGAGTATTTCACAAGCTGCTCAGTTACTGGGATTTTCACGCACAACCATTTCTAGGGTTTACAAAGAATGGTCTGAAAAAGGAAAAACATCCAGTATTTGGCAGTCCTGTGGGCGAAAATGCCTTGTTGATGCTAGAGG
>OMLB01001920.1:0-10049 GCA_900302555.1 Myripristis jacobus
CCACTTACTAAGCCTGCAGGGAATGGTGTGTGTGTGTGTGTGTGTGTTTTCAAAGCTTTCTGCAGTTTAGCTGTCCGTCTGTTGCCTTATATCTGACCTCAGGGCTTGACTTCTCAAATAGGCACAGTTTCATCAGGCAGCCAGCAGGAACTGGGTTGGGTCTATTGCTGCTGTTATTGGAAAACCTTGTAACTTAAAGGTTTACATGGTTATTTAGTTAGTTTCATCATTCTGTTACCTGTCAAAACTCATATAAAAAATTGCATGTCTTCTCAAATGCCATAGCTGTCAATTAGAAAATAAATATGTTTCCATGCTGAAGGGCTGACTTTTTTGGAGATAAAAGGTTGCTATCTGACAGCAGTTCAGTTTGGAAAAATGATAGTCCCTTTTAAATTGGATTTAGTTGTGCAACAGATTCTCCATTACAATATGTGATAATATTTGTTATATATTATGCATTGACACTGTGAATAATATGTAACTGATATATCTACAGTGTTATTCTGCATTCAAAATCGTCAATTACACACTAACTCTTCTCAGCATACAAAAAATACAGAAACATTTTAACCCTTTGAAACCTGAGCAGATTCACTTGATTCTTCATTGAACACATGGAGGGAAAGGCAGTTAGCAAATATGCAAGAAATAACCCCAGAATCAGAAAGCAGTTTGTAAAAGTTACAAGAAAATCACCATATCATTATTAGAATTATAGATTGAATAAAAAAATAAAAGAAAAATATGATAAAACTCAGAAACTCAGAATCAGAAAAGTACAATAAGTAAGCAAGTAAGTAAGTAAATAAATAAATACACAAATAAATAATAAATAAATACATACATAAATAAATAAATAAAAATATGACAGTTACCAAATGAAGATTAAACATAAACAAATGAATGAAGTTAATATCCTTCAAAGCGTTGATTAAAATCTTTCAAAATAAAAGGTTCCTGAGATTCAAAGGGGTGACAAAGTCATGGCCATTCATCAACAACAGAACTGATAACTGGCTGTGGACAGCACATGCTTCTCTGGGGACTATTTTTCCTGGCGGAGGGACCGTTTCACTTCTTAAAATCATCAAAACACAACAGTGCTGCCACTTTAAGGAAAATCAATATGGACGGCTTTATTCCAGTGATGGAATACTGGTGTTTGAAGTCTCTGAAAAATTGAGTTTTATTTTGTGGAGGAATGAATGGAAATCCCGGCTGGAGAAAAAAGAAAGAAAAGGCTAAAGCAGTTCTAAAATACATCTGCTTGCTTTTGTAGATATTACGCTAAACATGCCAAATCACTGGTATAGCCATTTAACAGCAGAACCGTGTTAATGTATAAAAGGCAAAGCATTTTGCACGTTAGTTTACAAAAAGGACATTCATAATGGTTTGTGAGGCTGAAAATGAGCTCCGCTAACACTGGGCAAAATCGGCAAAATAGGTAAGGAACTTTTGGGATGGTGAATCCCAGTTCATCCAGCCCAACCACACTGGAAAGTGAAACCAGTCTCCTGGCTCAAAAATCCATTAGAGTAGGGGATCCATATCCAGACTGACATGAAAGCAACAAGCAGCCTCTCTTTCATAAGTATTGACCAGTGAAGACGTCCAGATTGGATATCAGCAAACTTCAACACACACACCAGACACGACTCCATGCCCAGCAGTGTAGATATGAATATTTAAACAGTTCAGGTATCAGATGTCACGTGAGCAGATGTAAGGAAGTTAAAGGGCTGTTTCACCCAAATGTCAAAAGCACCTTATTTCAAATTGTGATCATGCCTGGCAACGTTTTATTTCAGTGCCACATGTGAGGAAAGCTTTGCAAATTAGATCCAATAGGTGTGGAAAAAACTAGATGATCATATAAAATGTTGAGAAAACTGAGAAAAGTGTCCAAAAGGTGGAGAGATGTGGCTCAGGACCAATTTAAAAGCACAGTAACGATGATCAGGGATAATGAGATGAGAAAAGATGAGATGAAAGTTTAATGATCCTGTGGGGGGAAAACGGCACCACTGCAGCAGCAAAAAATAATAGGAAAAATAACAAAGAAGTGGTAAAACAATAAAAAGCAATAAAATCTTGCTGAGTTATAGAAACGTTGTCTATATAGATTATTAACCAATGGATTTACTTACAGCTGTCACAGAAGTCGCTGTCAGATAGAGCTAATGACTAGAACTAATGTCAAAGTATCAGAATACTGTACATGCAGCATGTAATAATGAGATTTCTTCAGTGGTAACTTAAGAAAACACTGTGAATGTGTGTGTTGTTTATATGTTAAAGCTGTTGTGGTGGTCAAGCTGAGCAGGAAGCTGTCTCCCTTAGTTCCTCCAGACTTTCTGCACTGTATTGGAAACAGTTTTTCTCTAATTTTAGGGCACTGAAATATGCATTTAGATTAAGCTGCTACTTCAAAGCAGCTTTTTTTTCATACTGAGAAACAAACCAAAAATGGTTTGGGATTTATTTTATTACCTTAAATGATTGAATCAAATGTCATGAAGATATTTTTGGACCAATTCAACTCAAGTCAAGGGATTACCTTCTGCTGCTGATTGTGACATTACCCTGAAATTATAGTTTAAATAACTTTGTAATATCTGAACGATGTCTGTGCAGTATTTTTAGATGACCTGCTCCTTTAAAGTCAGGGGATCGCTGTCTGGAGTTTGAGTAGAGGGAGAAAAAACTGTTTTCTAAATCATGTTCAGGGTGACTAATCTGAGGTCACGGTAAGGTCATGGTCACCAGAGTTAATGCCTCTGCACGCACGCACGCACACACACACACACACACACACACACACACGGCTGTAGCTGATTTGACTTCCACTCTGAAACACTTTACAGATTAACTCCTCACTAAAAAACATTTTAGAGATGTAGCAGCTATAAAATGCCAAAAATATGAAATATGAAATGCAGCACTCATACCTGTACTCACTCCAGTTTATTATATTTGGTTGTGGCTGTGCCATATTAAATATAGGCCTATATTACATTTATATTAGGCTGCAGACAGTTTTACCTTTATTCACCGTTATTCCTTTTCCCCAAACTGATCATAGTAACCATATTCAGCAGAAATGACAATCAAAATGAGATATGCAATAATGCATACGCGTTTCCCCCTTTAACTTAGCCATCTGAGTCCACAGGGCCGTAGTCCACCACTTGCATGTAGATTAGCCTTGACGAGGCTTCTTGCAGTGTGGTGGCCACCCAGAAGCAAAGGGACAAATGGTAATAGAAGGGAAAACATAATACAATGTGACACACAAAGACATGTAAGTCAAAATGCCTGAGGGTGGGTTTTTGATTTTGTTCCGATGTAGCATTTACACTGTTCTGTTGTTCATTATTGAAAGACAGGGATTTGTGTCTGTGTGTGTGCTTGTGTGTATGCTTGTGTGTGTGTGTGTGTGTGTGTGTTCTTACACTTTTATACTTGTGACAACCAGTTTGAGTGTTGTCTCCTTTGGACTGAGGACATCTTGGCTGCTTTCAGTAGTTTTTACTTTTTTAGGCTGAGGGTTATGGCTTTGACTTTGCATTCATTTTCCATGAGTTCGCTTTTATGTTTTATCACCAAAATAAAATTCACCACCTCAAACTTTTCTCTGACCACAGTCTTACCTTTAGACTAAAAAAAAAAAGCAATGAAATAAACATCTAGCTGAAGGGTTCAAAGACTGCACGCGGCTATAATGAAATAATGAAGCAGCACTCACATGCAACGTCCCTGGTTTACTCATATAGCCCACTAGGCACTGAGATCAAATAGCCGCAACACCCTGGTTGTATTATTTGATCTTGCTCATGTGCATGTTCACCGACAGAAACACACACAGAGAAACAAACAGGGATATACATACACACACAGATATGCACGTGCACATACACCTATCAGCCTGGCCACATATCCCCAGTTGGATCATATCAACGTCTTTCAAGTAGGGGGAGGGAGGACTTTGAACATTTAGTCAATTATCATGAAGCAGAAAAGAGAGCATTACCAAATGACTTCGTGCCATGGGATGAGTGGGTGGGTGGTGATGCTTTGATGCTGTGAACTGTTGCTGCAATTCATAACATTTAGTTAGTGGCATTGGGTTCTCCTGAAGGAAAAATCCGGTCTACACGCATTATTGGGGGTTGACATTGAAATGTGAGTGTTTAGTGTTTCTGTTTTAGATGGCAGATTTTTTTTTTTTTCTGGTTGATTTTTTTCCTTGTTAAATGCCGTTGTAGCTGGATCCACTTTTGGCTCAGTAGCCACAGAGTAACAGAAAAACAATATCCAAAACAGAAAAGAGCAAAATGCAATGTAAGTCAACAATCCCTGTAATAACAGAAACAGTTCATGCGTTTTAGGTGTCATTTTTCAACATGAACACCTTTGCCATCAAAAAGAAGTATAAAACAAAACGAAACAACAACAAACAATAACCAATAAGGTAAAAACTGGAGATCATGGGAAAGATCACTCATCAGCCTTTTCATCCAACAAGGAATTGGTTACGTCGATGACAACAAGAGTGGGTGTGTAGGCCCGCTCCTGTACAGGGGAAGATGGAGATGATGGAGAAATTGAAAAGCATGGCGTGATCTGCTGAAGAAACAAAACTCAATTTGCTCATCTTCTGAATTTCAGGAAAAGATGGTGGTAGGGACTACAAGAAATGATTTCAAATTATCAACAAGGTTAAAAAAAAAAAAAAAAGTAAGTAGAAAATGTACAGAGACTCCATCCTCCTATCGTGACAGGTGGCACTGGACGGTGACGGTGTGGTGGGTCACAGAGCCGCTAACCAGCAGACTGACAGCAGTGCTGGAGTCAGTGACCAGTGACCTGGCAACACCTCTGAAACACTGGTTCCACTCCCAGCTGCTTCAAACATGGGGCGGTTCACCAGTTAGCACCTTGGTTTCAAGAATCCTGAATGGAGCTGGTTCAACAACCAGAGCAGTCTGGGTTAAACAGAGGGAAGACAGAGGGGTTGTTAGTGCCACTGCCATAGTTCTATGCTTGCTTGTTGTGAGTGTGGTAGAGGTGAGCTGTTAGTGAATTTGTTTCATTACATTTTGTCACCACAGTTAGAATTACTACTAATGTATACCAAGCAAGTACTGCTTTTACATTGCTGTACAATGGTATTTCAACAAAGAATTAAAACAAACAAGTCCAGCAAACAATATGCAAAAGCCAAATCAGTCTATCAGTGCTTTTATTATTGATAAGACTTGCATATCTGGAAACCAGCGATGTTGATGAATCCTTTAAAGTACAAGCTAGCCAAATGTCTTCGAGAGAAACTTGAATTGTGAAATGTTGGAGAAAAAAAACTTCTTCCAGTGCTGCTAGTGTCAGCAGCAGAAATAGCTCACATCCATCAGCTGAACTATAAAGGTTACTAGCACAGGCCTTTTCAGACATGACAGTTCAACATGGAGCTGATGGGAATACAACAGGCACATGGAGGTCAACCTTCTGGTAGGCAAACAAAAATATTGCACTGACTAGAACATGTTCACCAGAGTAGAGGCCAGTGGTTTGACACTGACTATGTTTACATGGATTGCAATATTCTAATATTAACCCGATTTAGACAATAATTGTTATGAGAAATTTTCACATAAACAGCATTTTCTTATTACCTTATAACCTTAACCTGACCAAGTTGGAGCAAGCAATACTCAGTTTAAAATGTGTGGAGTATTCCAACTTTCATCAGTTTATTAAAGGGTATTTTAGCCATGTATACATCTTAATCGTAAAATGACATCCTATTTAAGTTTTTGTGGCAGATTGCGACACATATGGCAATCCAACTGCTTGAGGAGTTGTGCTTTTTAGTGACTTCTGTGGTGAATCTGTGAACTCAAAGATGACAAAAGCAAAAGCCAAAAATCTCAATATTTTTGGGGTGAAGCGGAAACACTGTAACCAGGCTACGCTCTGGAGCAGGGCAAGATGAATGGAATCGTGGAAGCAGCCCATATAAACAAATCCAACTGTTGTTTAGAGGAAGACCAGTAGTCACATTATGTAGTTCTTGCAGAGAGGCTGATCATCCTTTTTTAGTGCACTAAAGTTTACCCTGCCCATTTTCAGGACATGTTTAATACACTGCTGCATGTAGCTCATACGCGAGTCTTGAATCAACTGATGTAAGAAAAGTAATTCAGTTGGACTGCATGACATCTGAAAATTTTATTCAGGCAGAAAAAAAAGCAATTAATTAATGGTAGATTCATTGTATTAATAATAATAATAATAATTGTAATAATACCACAATATCTGGCAGACCTGGAATACTGGACTAATTTTGATTGGACTGGCTGCAAGACAAATAGCTGCCAGCTAAACCTGAATTAATTAAACTGGCAAGTACCAGCTGTAAGTGGGTGAAGACTCAACTCTACCACTGTGTTACTTAATTGGATTGTAAGAGGCAGTTTTATGTTGCTCACTGCTGATAAAGTGGAGAGTCTGATGAGACAGATGCTCACTGGCTCGCATTGTCACAACCTCTAAAGTCTTGAAATAAGAATGTTTCCCACTTTCCATCCAAAGTTATTTACACATCAAAATAAAGTGCTGGAATTAAACTAGCTTGCAATCATGAAATCAGAAATTTTACCCTTCAACTTGGCTTCAGACTTCTGAGGCTGTCAGAGCCAAAAAAAAAAAAAAAAAAAAAAAGAAGAAGAAGAAGCTTGGCAACAACATCTGACAGGTTTCTCCACCTGCGTAGTTTTATCTCTCCGTTCTTTCTTCTATCTCTCTGTCTATTGTTGTGTGTTTGTAGCCGTCTGTCTACCTTTTGTAAAATTAATTCCATTACAGAGCGATTATACGTTTTCGTCTACATTTCTGCATTCATTTAGTGCGTTTGCCATCGCTGTACTGGCGCTCCTATTGAACAGAGAGAAAAGGAGCAAAAGACAGAGAAATAAAATGAATGCTGTCCCCATTCCTTCAGACTGTGAAATGATGAAAAGCATCATCAGTGTCCTACTTCTGGAGTTAAGGGGTTACATTGTCATATTTACACACACACAGACACACCAAAACACACACACACAAACACGGTCTGCATTTATACTAGAGGTTAGGTCATTTAGTTGTGGTTCATTCATATACTAATCCTGACCTTGGATCAAAATGCTTATAACTGCACCTTTTACCCTTATTTTAAAGGGGCATTAAGTAACCTCTAAACCTCTATAGCCTCTATTGACCCCTGTCAGTGACCGAATTGAAATAACTTCACAGACCTCATTTAAGAAAATGGCCGTAAAATTTTATTAGTAAAGTTATCGTAACACTCTCTGTCATGCAGGTTTCCCTCTATAAATCAACTTGTAATTCTGCGCACGCAAACAAGCTCAACCTCCCACTCCATTGACTCCCGCAATAGCTGTAAATGGTTAATGAAGCGGCTTTAATTAATATTGAGTGTGAAACTGAAGCACTTGCAAGGAGGCGAGAGCTATTTTTTGGTGGTCTTTGCTTGGGTATGTCAAAGCAGCAGTTAATGTTTTAATGCCCCTAAGGTATTAAAAAGGAATGCTTCAATATAAAGATTAATACCAACTATATGGACAAAGGCCAATACTTCTTAATCATTAAATTTGGGTGTTTCATTCAGTCCCATTGCCACAGGTGTATAAAATCCAGCAGCTAGCCATGCAGTCTGCCTGTACAAACATTTGTGAAAGAATAGCTCGTACATTCCATAGTAATGTAATAGGATGCCACCGCTGCAACAAGTCAGCTGGTGAAGTTTCTTCCCTCTTAGATATTCCACCATCAGCTGTAAGTGGGATTATTGCAAAGTGGAAGCGATTAGGAACCACAGCAACTTAGCCACCAGGTGGCAGCACCACGTAAAGTTACAGAGCGGGGTCGCCAAACGTTGAGGATCATAGTGCGTAAAAGTGGCCGGCGCTCTTCTGACTCAATAACTGCAGAACTCCAGACCTCCTCTGGCATCAACATCAGCACAGAAACTGAGTGCCGGGAGCTTCATGGCATGGGTTTCCATGGCCGAACAGCCGCATGCAAGCCTTACATCACCAAGCACGACAAGTGTCAGATGGAGCGGTGTAAAGCACACCACCACTGGACACAACTCTGGAGTGGTGGAAACGTGTTCTGTGCAGTGACCAATTCTCTTTCTGACGGTCTGATGGACGAGTCTGGGTTTGACAAATGCCAGGAGAACGTTCCCTGCCTGACTGCATTGTGCCGACTGTAAAGTTTGGAGCTGGAGGAGGGATAACGCTATGGGATGGTTTTTCTGGACTTGGCCTCGGCCCCTCTGTTCCAGTGAAGGGAAATCTTAATGCTTCAGCTCCCCAAGACATTTTGGACAATTCTCTGCTTCCAGCTTTGTGGGAACAGTTTGGGGAAGACCCTTTTCTGTCCCAGCATGACTGAGCACCAGTGCACAAAGCAGCTCCATGAAGGCATGGCTGGCTGAGTTTGGTGTGGAAGAAATTGACTGGCCCACACAGAGCCCCGACCTCGACCCCATCCAACACCTTTAGGATGAACTAGAACGGAGATTGTGAACCGGGCCCTCTGGTCCAACATCAGTGTCTGACCTCACAAGTGCTCCTCTGGATGAACAGACACTCCAAAATATTGTAGAAATCCTTCCCAGAAGAGTGGAAGCTGTTCTAGCTCCTGTAGGTGGAATGTGGAGGTGGGCCAATACTTTTGTCCATATAGTGAATGAGTAGTGACAGTGCCAAACCAGCCAATCATGGCTTAGTAAATGCTGCCCTCAGAATACAGTAACTCTGTCTCCATAGACGCAATTAAGGTTTCTCAAGATGTAAAGGTGTTTTCAGAAGTTAATCCTGCTGCCTTTATAAAACCCTCCCTGGTGAAATGTTGAGCCTGAGGTCCCTGTGGCCTATAATAACTTTAACTTTACATTCAGCAGAAGATGCTGAACATTTTGATATATAAGGTGTTGCATGTCTGATCGCAACTGTGAAAACAAACAGAAAGAAACAACAGGTTAAGGCTAATTTCTGCTGAAAAAGTGTGTTTGCACAGCTGCCTTTTCAAAGGTCATCATGTAAATAGTTGAGGTCAAACTACTATGTAACATACAGTATGTATGTTTAAAACTGCATGAACAAGCATCTTGAGTTGCCTATCACTTTACTTTCACTTTGTCCATGGCTTAGCACATCAACCTTGTCTGACCTAGCAACAGTAACTAAGGGGGGCAGGATTTAAGATTGGTGAACTGATAAGGTTTGTTCTTGATTTTGTGTATTGTTGCAGGATTTTCCTCTACCAGAATAGCATACTAAAAAATTGTGATGAATGTTAAATGCCATTAAAAAGCTAATGGCACTTGTTCCACTGAAAATAAAATAGTTCTGTTCTAAGTGTTCTGAGAAACCTTTATACTACAGTAATTTTACCTTTTACCTTAATAAACTTAATTCCCCCATTGTACAGTAGCCTATCATTTACTGGATATTTTGAGCTTATTTTCCCTCCTCTACCTCACTCAGTAACAGTCACTCTCTCTCTCTCTCTCTCTCTCTCTCTCTCTCTCACACACACACACACACACACACATACACACTCCATCGCTGATTCCATTTAATTGTGCATCCAACTTGAGAAACCTGGGAATCAAACTTAAACACCACTTTAAAACATATATATATATATATATATACACACACACACACACACACACACACACACACACACACACACACACACACATATATATATATATATGTGTGTGTGTGTGTGTGTGTGTGTGTGTGTGTTTTAAAGTAAAGATATATATATATGTGTGTGTGTGTATATATATATATATATATATATATATATATATGTTTGTGTGTGTGGGTGTGTGTGTGTGTGTGTGTGTATACATATATATTTCATTACGGTTTTCTCACCATATTGTTAATTACAGCACAGTGTGACAAGGTGTGAGGCAATCACTCTAATTGTTGTAAATATATAAATACCGTGGTGACACC
>OMLB01001929.1:16833-36637 GCA_900302555.1 Myripristis jacobus
TCTCTCTCTCTCTCTCTCTCTCTCTCTCTCTCTCTCTCTCTCTCTCTCTCTCTCTCTCTCTCTCTCTCTCTCATGACCTCTTCAGGCTTTTGATTTGCCCTCAGGAGGACTGGCAAGCTCGATGACAGATTATGCGCTTCTGTTTGTGTCTACAACTGGGAGTAAAAGTGTTGAGATATACCACTTTGCCCTCAGGTGTGTTGCAGACGCTTGGAGGATGTTTTCTCCGGTGCGTTTTCTCAGGCCGCTCGATGCCATTTTGATGTGTAATTACAGTATATTAGGTGATCTCAGTGAGTTGCTCTTCAGGTTTGTCAGTTTTTCAGTTCAGTTTTTTTTTCCTCTCTCTCTCTCTCTCTCTCTCTCTCTCTCCTTCTCCCCCCATCTCTCTCCTTCTGTCTCTCATATTCACATAAGAATTGTATATCAACAGGTTTATAAAAGCAATCAGTTACACAGTGGTACACCACATAATCAACAAGGATAAAAAAAACAAAACAAAACTCACCTCTCTGAAAATTAATTAAACCCACGATGATTCATATGGGCCTGGCACCAAGCCTCGCAGAGATGTTAACCCTTTACCAGATTGGTCTTTAGTCAGCTCCCTACTGGCTGTTTGAGAATCTAGATTAAAAAAAACAAAAAAAAAAAACTAGTGGTGAATACAGCTCTGCCATCAGGGTTCCCACACACTTTGGGAAAACCTGTCTTAGGTGCTCTGGCATTCAAAACAGTCATTACCTACCAAGCATTACTTCCTTAAACTCTGTCACTGTCTTGTTTCTTGGGAATTAACTTTTATTAATTGATGCTGACATCCCTTTAATGCATGGTTCAGCCTATTTTTTCGGTTTTATTTTTCTTGCCTTGCTTTTGTATGTCTTACCTTGCTTTCATAGCTTTTTGCTTCTTTATAAAATGCTTGTAATTGTTTTTTGAAACACGCTATGGAAATAATGATAATGATTTTTGCTGCTGTTGTTGATGTTTTCTACCAGAGGAATGAATCAGCTCACCCAACCGCAATATCTCTGTACACCCACTCCCTAAATTCAATCCATCCACCGTAATAACAAATCCAGCTGTGGAGCTGGGCAACACAACTGGTCGCAACACAAATTTTTAACCTCAAAGCCATATTTTTTTTATCTGACAGCATGTTCTAGGGGTTAATAAGGTTTCGTCATAAGTGTCTTCAGCTGTCTTGCATTTAAAAAAATGTATCTTCAAACTTTAGGCCATGCAGCTTTGATTTTTTGCAGTTCATTTTAAATAGTTCTGCCCAGTTTGTGGGTTGAGGGTAAGAGCAAGAAAAATAAAACACAGGGGCTCCACAGAACGTTGCTATATACATACTCATAACAGCACAATCGTCCATGAAAACACATCTCAGTGTTTTTTCAATTTTCCACATGTGCTTGATGTGGAATGAACGTCTCATTCTGAAGCCATTTCTCTTTTGATCAGTGTTGTCACCCTCTAGCTGCTGGAAGGTGAGGCTGCTCACAAAGACATTTGGCCACAGAAAAGCGGGGAAGTTATGTAAGGCGAGGGTGGGTGAGTGATGGTTCAACTGGACTTTCTCTAAACAGGAAGATGCCTCATTGTGCCTGGAAGGGAGAGGGATATCCTTGAGAAACACAGATGAAGTCACTGGACAGACTCGGCACACAGGCGGACTGTGACTCTTCAGATTGACGTGGAGCACGTATAGGACATAATCTGAAAGTTACTCATTTCCACCCACAGGGATATTAACGACAAAAAAATTTCCAAATTCTGTTTACAAATTACTATGCAGCCACATCACCATGTTTCACCCAGTTGTCTCAGCTCTTGGGTCCAAATGTTCAACTCTATAAATAGTTATTTTCTGTCTCCCCACATCAGTAGAATTGCTCCTATTTTAGCTTCAACTGTTGGGGTGGCACAGTCCTCACCACACCTGCTTTTCTTGGGATTTCTTTCTCCGACCCTGTGATTTCCAGTTGGCGGCTGCCCGGTCGTAGAGGAGGGGTCATTTCACCCGGCCTGTCTCAGTTGTCCCCCGGCCCCTGAGGCCCACCCAGTGACTGAAATCCTCTTCACAAGCCCTGGCAGCCAAGTGCCAGTTAGCCCCCCGCTGTGACGCCGTGACAAGGCCTCAGTGTGCTGCCTCTGATTAGTTAACACACAAAGAGGTGACAGCAGGACTCTCTGCTCAGTCGTTTTTTTTCCCACAGTAGGGAACTGCTCAGTCACCACCCCCCTCCTCCCAGGCAGAAAGAAAACTTTAACATTCAGAGACCAGTGTGGACCCACCCAGTCGTCTCCCTACCTGGGGGCTTTCAGCATTCAGCATGTGCTGTCCACCGCTCCTGGCTGGGGGTGATTTATTCCTATGACGTTAATTCACTTGCAGAAAGGAAGTCCGTCAGAAATGCCTTCATCATAATAGCCTGCCTTGGACTTACCGCCGTTTGTGTAGACAACAGTGTTATTTCCTTTCCTTGCTCCATGTTGCCCGTCTGGCTGCCTCTTTGTCAGCGAGTGATGATGTTCAGGTATAAACGCTCCCCGAAGGGACAGGCTGAAATTGCTGTTGGTGATATATTTTTTTCCACTCCTATTTGTTGTTGTTGTTGACAGTATTTGACATGAGTAAATTCATGGCTCAATTCACACCCACTCAACACCTCATTTAAGAGCTTTTGCATTCCTCTGCTGTGTGGTTTCAGTGGTAGTCCCTTTTGATGCAAAATCGCACCTCAAAATTACATTCACTGCGTGCCAACTGCTAGAAACACAAAGCCTCTGTTGTTAATGATATCCCACAAAAACGACGGCAAACATTCACACCTTTTTCTTTTAACAGTCAATTGTCAGTACTTTTTTTTATACTTGTATGCTTTTATACTTTGTATACTTGTATACAAAGTATACTTGTATACTTTTATACTTTGTATACTGTATGACACATAATTGCATCTATACTGGCTGCTGTGGAGGCAGGTAATTTCCCTTTGCGTGATGTAAAACTCACTGGAGGGTACGAGGTGTTAACCATAACCCTTATATCAGACCTGAACACTGATCATTGTCAGGTCACAAAAGATCTCTGCTTTCATTTGGGAAGTGTTGAGGGAGGTGTCTCATTGATGCTAAAGGGTAATCTGAGGTCATGAAAATTAGGCTCCTTGTTTTTCTGTGAGTGTGTGTGTGTGTGTGTGTGTCTTTGAGCAAGTGAGAGAGAAAGGGATCAATCACAGATCAGAGAGAAACCACAACGGAAACCCACGACAGAGGAAAAAAGAATCTCAGAAACGTCTCTGCTAGAGTGTCCTCTACTGAAAGGAATAGGCTAACGACTCCCATAGACTTCAAGTCTTTATGCTAAGCTGACTGACTGATTGGTTGATTTCATTTGACTAATTAAAAGCTAATATGGAACGTGGCCCACAGGGACCAAACCACTGGATATACAGAGGTGAAAATGGTATCAAACATCTTGTCTTAGTATGGGTAAGGCAGAAAAAGGGTATTTTGCCCAAAATGTTGGAGAATTCTTTTAAGTTACCTGCCAGAGTTTTATGGGAATCCTAGAAATAGCCTGCCTTTGTCAAAGTCCAGCTTTTCTGCCACTGCAGCTGTGCTGGACGGTGACCTCATTAGAAGTTCCCAGTAAGAGGAAATAGGAAGAACATATGTAAATCTTGGATATACTTCCTTTCCATTACTGCTGTTCTGTCCAGTACCAGACTCTCCTCCCAGAAGGCGGTCCTCAGCCGCTCTCCGTCAGCATGTTTGCCATGTAATGTCTTTTCTTTTCAGCCAGTGTTAGCTCCCAGAGGACTCAATGCCCCCACAATCAAAGCATTTGAATTCAGATCAGATTACATCTGCTCCTTAATACCCCCCCACACACACACACACAAACACTGATAGCACTTTCTTCTTAACCATTTCTTATGCTTGCCATTCATGTGCTGCTTCTCTATCATGCAAACAGATGCAAATCTATGAAAAATGGCCACCAATTGTTGTAGAAAGTAACATTTACATAAGCTTTTTACTGCTTTACGCAGCCAGTCTTTGGAATGCGTCAGTTCTTTCACCAGAGCCGACTGTCTAATATTGTGCTGTGATCCGGACCTCATGCTTTTACAAGGCAAAACACTCTTGAAGTTTTCCCTTTGTGCCAAAGCCAGAAAGCCTTTACAGACAGTCTTTGCACAGTAAAATGGAAATTAGAGTAGAATGCATTCATGTATTTCACTGACTCAAACAAAGTTGGGTTTTTAAAATCTTTTCCCAAGTCAATTTTTCTGTGTTTTTTTTGTAAGGGGGCAGGAGGCGGAAAAAGCTTTTTTGCTGAAGTCAGTGGGGATTTTCTGGTACAAATAAACACAGGAAGAGGCTGCCATTTGGGAGCATTTTGATTAGACGTAAACACTGCATATGTGAATGTCAGTTTGTCTATATGTAAACACAAACATCCTCATTTACAATCTAAACCTGCATAAATTTCCCGCTTTCAAGCTGGAAATCATTGTGTTGTAGTGTGGGCATTTTATACACACCACATAGACTTGTCATGACTTTAGCACACTTTCAGCTCTGCCTGACAAAATTCTAACAGTGTTGCTCCAGATGAATCCCATAATCGATGTTTAATTGTATTTTGATCACCACTTTCTTGGCGTGTGAGGGAAGGAAATAAACATTATGTTTAGAGAAAGACTGCTTATTCAGTATTGACACCAGGTGTGTACTTTATCACATCCATTTGCAAGTTATATTGACTTGGCTTTCGAGGTGAGATGTCCTTGTAAAGCGCTTGGGAGTATTTTTTTTTTTTAAATCTCATCTTGATGTATTTGTCATTTTTTCCTTTCCCTCCGTCTCTCTGTTTATCCCACAAATGTGCAAATAAATAAGCCAAAACTTTGGATTTGAACTTGATAGATAGCAGCGCAGCGGTGTCTGCTGCGGTCCGTCTTCTACAGACCATGGACACATTGTCTCATTTCAAGTTGTGGGTTATTCTCCAGGCACTTTCCTCCCTCAGCCTCCACATTCTCACATTTTCACATTTAACCCCCCACCCTTCACCCTCTCCTCAGCCTACATTCTTTGATAAGCCCTCCAGGCAGAGGAGGTCAGCCCAGATAGAGAGGCATTCTTTCCTAATAGTGTTTCTCTGTGAGCCGGTCAACCTCAAACACATCCAGTATCTGCCCTTCATCTTGTCATTATCAGTGTGAAAACCTCATCTATCTCCTCACCATAGGTTCATATTACTGTTGTCATGTAAAAAACAACAACAACAACAACCTTGTAGCTCCAATTTTGGTGATTTTCATGTTTTAAACTTGCATTGAAGGATTGCATGGCCGTCTGTGGGCTGAGAAAACTCCACAACCCCAAGCGCTTATGAATCCCTTTCAAAACCAGCTGGATAAAAAAAAAATGCATAGTGGTCAATCTGAAAGTAAGGCTGTTTTTCTTGACATTTGGAGAGATAAAAGTTTTTCACCCAACAGGGACAATTTTCTCCACACAGACTGGCTGCCAATTACAATTCACTGGCTCCCATTGCTTTATAGTCACTGACTGGTTTGTCCAAGCTATAATACATATGTATTTTTTTCCAGATTAGCTGTTGAGGGGTGCGATCTGAATGGGGAGTTTTATGAAAGGTTGTTTTGTTCAGGGGGCAGAGGCTTGGGATGAGTTCATCTTGGAGGACAGGATGGAAGAAAGAGCGAAAGAGCGTTCCCACATTGCAGAAGGGGAGAAGTGGGTGAGTGGGTGTTGGGAGGGATGTGTATGTGTGTGACGACGGGGTGGTGGGGGTGAGTCATGAGAATTAGTAAAGGCCTCTGTGAGATTTATTCCAACTTTTTCAATTACCGAAACACCAACGGCCCACCAACAGCTCTGTCAGGGGGTCAGATTCTCGGAAGAGCTACCCTCATTTCTGCACAGAGAAAGAGAGAGAGGGGGCATGCTGTTTTGGGGGCTTTGGAATCCAGAATGAAATGATAAATGCTGCAGCTCCTTTTCATGATGACAATGATGGGAAATTACAACAGCCTTGTCTCAGACTGGAACTAAGTCCCCATCTTAGTTTCAGACATCCTCTGGTAAAAGCTAGAAAATATCAGCGTGTTATCACGCTCGAGTTGTCTTTTACTTCTCCGCAGTGAGCTCTGGTGTTAATTAGAGCCATCATTTGCTTTATAGGTTGGTGTGTTTTCATTTGGTGCTTTTCCCAGAAGAGATTTACAACTGTTTCCACCCTTGTGTAAGCTAACTGTGGCAGTGAATTTAACTCTGCGCTGCTGTATCTCAAGGAAGCCATGCAGCCAACAAGCAGGGGCAGATTAGTAATACAATAGCCAATCTAATATGTATTCAGGAAGCGACACCGATATTAGCCAGGGCAGCACAACTGAAGGCCTATAAATCCACTCTATCACTGGCCTAGCAGGTGATGTTAAAGCAACTTCAGGGTACTTAGCGTGACGGTTAAAAATACCCTCTTACAGCACTCCATTGTCTGTATTCAATGGCTGTACCTTTCAACATGCACTCCTGCCGGCCAATCATCACACACGTCTCTATTCACCAAACCATTGTATAAACATTCCACCTCCAATGAAAATAAGATTGGAAATTAGACAGTATTTCATGTTAGTCAGACTTGAGAGGCTGACTTCCGATCAGGAAAGCTATTTTATGAGACTTGAAGGAGGCAGATAAGGTGAAAGGCCAGGCCATGCTGGGTGGCCTCTCCTGGACAGACTGCTGACTCTTAACTCTGACTCTTTCATTCTCTATTTCGGTCACACACACGCATCTCACAGACACTACTGATGCCACTCGTTTTCGAGCCGGTTAAGTCGTAGCATGACAGTTAATACTTACGATTATTCATAGTTTCCTCCTTTTCCTCTTTCCATATCACGTCATTTCATGTGTTTATGAGGATTAAATGAACCCCGAGAAAGAATCCCTTATTCTCTCATCACTTGGCAGGGAGTGAGGATTTTTGGAGATGCTATTGGTGGCTGAGCATGCTGGCTTTTCTCCATGCGAGAATGGGAGCGTTGCTTACGTCGCTGATTCTGTCACGAGATTATACTAGGTTCTGTCTGAGGATCTATTCTTGTGTCCACTTTTAATAATGTATGACAAGATTCCTTTGAGCGTCACATCAAGTGAATAAACAAGACTGATGGCCGGCTAGATACTGGGATAAACTTGGCTATTGCATTACATGATATCTTAGTTTACTTGGCGCCATATGCCTGATGTGGTAAAAGCTATTCACATAATCATTTATAATGTATGAGAGGATTATTAGGAGCCTCCTTCCGCATTGTTTTTATTAACAGGCAGGCAGATAAATACAATAGATGCTGCTATATGACAGTCCTGTTGCCAAACCTTTAGTGTAATGAATCGAATTCAGTGAGAAACCCCAAGCCCCTAAGCTCTGCAAAGCAGTGACAACAAACAACCCTACTAATGCATGCAGGAAGCAGGAAGAGCCCATAGTTCATTTACGTCTGACTTCCTCCCCTCGTCTGTTTCCCTCCGTCTCTATATGGGGGTAGACTTTGAAATAAACAGAATCTGTATATTGTTCCGTAGTGGTGCCCAAAAAAAGCGGAGCAGAAACCCTTAATTATGAGCGAGCCCTGTGAGTGCGGCGTGGGCCCGTGCAGGGGAAACCAGCGAGCTGTTTGGCTCACCCAGACCATCACAGAGGCCAGGCCGGGCATGTTTTACTGATCCTGTACTTAAGTGAAACCAAAAGTATTGTTATTCCCTCTCTGGTTTCATGAATGTCTCCCATAAAAAAGAGAGAGAGAGAGAGAGAAAGGGAACATTGGGCCTCTGGGAAGCACTTGGTTTGATTTGTAGTGTAAAATTTCGATGCATTTCAACACTTTTCTTTGAAGCCTGGGAGGTGTGCTTCATCAGTTCAGTCATCTCTAATGTAAAATAGATGGAGATAAAAATAATCCTCTAATTGATGGGTAATGGAGGAATGGAATTTGGACCCGGGTTAATGTTTTGTCTGATGTTCTCTGTTGCGCTGGCTCTCCCCTTCCTATGTCATTTCCTGTGGCCACAGCAAGAAACTATGTGTGAAAACTTTATTGCTGTACAATAACCTGGCACATACAGCAGACAGAAAGGGTCATTAATCTTTGGCACATGTTGCGTTGATAAACCCGTTGCTACAGGAAGTGAATTGCCCAACTTTTCTTGGTTCTAGTATTTTTATTGGCTGACACATGTCCACCCTCTGGAACCTATTAAAGTCTGCTCAATCTGCCACATTCTCTCACATACACACAATAACCATGCATGAGTGTGCATGCTCCCACACACACACATTTACACCTACACAAGCACATATGCCCACTCACTTCACAATGTGTCACAATGTGAAAGCTGAATTATTGCACTTGTCTGGAGCTTGTACATTTGATTCACGCTCCAGTGTGATTTATCAAAAGTAACAGGCCCACATCTGCGCTCTCGCCCCGACATGGCTCCCCAAACACCCTACAAACAATTAGCCAGGATTGTTCATGTTCTACACTAACCAGGTCTGGTTAATTCATTACACTGACTGTCAGTTTGCGGGGATCTGAGGGCAGCCTGTGTCTCTTCAACCATGTATCATGTCAAGCATATATGTGTTGGAAAGAGATACGTGTCAAAGATGTGAAACAGTTGCGGGACCCAGTTGCCGTCAGTGATAGTGTGTTTTGTGACTCTGAGCAGTATAATGGTGACGGGGCTCGACACATGGCGACCAGGGGACCCCAACACCCCGCCGCCCGAGTCCTAGCTGTGTTACCGCGGGCTGTGAAGGTATGTGAGGTATTCCACTGTAAAATGTAACCAGGAGACAAGGAGTATATTCTTTGCAGGCTCATGTCTGGCCCTCGGGGGCTGAGTAACTGTAGCCTTGCAAGAGAAGCCTCACACTTACCAAAATCTGCCGGAGATGAGATGAAACAAAAGTGTTCCCAGACAGCAGAAAAACTCTCCAAATCCTATCTCATCTGGACACGTTAACGTTAAAGTCACAGCTCCGAGCAGTCATATTGTCTTACAGCCTTTTGTTGATATTCCCTGAAAATCAAGTCTCCCCTTTACATTTCTATCCCGCTGTTTATTTTGATGAGCTGTCGAAATTGAGTGGAAAGCTGTGTCACTGTTAGAGACGTATTTATTTGAACACATGGTTGCTGTTACTATTATCATGATTACCCACTGAGATTCCTTTTTTTTTGCATGGTTTGATCTTTTTTTGGACACGATTCCAGCGTCCTGGTCTTGTATCAATTCAGACCAATTATCCCCCAATCCCTTTCCCACTGTCCCCTTTTCCTCCCCACTGTGAGTCACATGTTTATGCATGATTCTCTCACCAGTTTTAGTCATACGCTGCCCGAAATCACTATAAACAGATCATCATGGTGTTCAAGTTGAATTATGTTTAAAGATGAGATGGAATGGGTTTGTTTAAATAAAGGTTTTATTGGAAGAGTTATGAAGGAGATGATTGGGCAGAGGAAGAAGGATGGGGAACGGGGTTCAGTTGTGTTTAGATACCAGTGGTTTTAATGAGGTGTCCCGTCTTCCAAACCACCTTAGTCAGTATCACTGACATGTGTGTGTTGTTAGGCCCAAAGGTCTGGAGAGCAAATGTAGCCTCTCCTCGGGAATATTAGCCCTTACTGTCCTTCAGGCAGTTTATTTCTGTGTTACAGGAAAGCTAAAAGTGAATAACTTTCTTCAAAGTTCAGGGAGGACAATGGGTGGCCTCATGTCAATGGACCAATCAGAGAAAGACTGTCTTTATACTTTCTATGAACACAGGCAATGGAAAATATATAAAACTCAGGTCATTGTTGGTCATGGTTATCTCAAGTCTGTCCCATTCAAACTTGGTTCCCCAGCGAACTCTCCTTTTCTGTCCAACTTTATAAATATCTGACCCACTTAACTATATCCCATGCTTGTAGGAACTATACCGAGAATTTAAACGGAAATTGTCACTTTGCATTATTTTGCATGTGGTAGCCTAGACTCTTCGCCAAGTCCAAAATCCCCATGGAGGATATGACTGGGCTTTTTGAAAAATGCCAAAAGCAAAGGCTGTGGTGAAAGAATATCCGCAAAATATGCCTTATATAACAATATAATCTGAACAACATCAAATACAGCAGAATTGATTTCAGCTACTCGTGATAATAATGAAGGGGGAAGGCGGAATACAATAGTACTGGAGAGCGACTTCCTTACCTCATACCTGCATACAGATTTTGTTTCCAAACCTCAATATCCTGATTGTGTTGTACTCTCTAATTACTAAGATTTTCATATCATTGCATTGAACGCTTGTAACTGTTGAGTTGCCATTTCGACCAAGAGGGCCAGTCTTTTTTGCTTTGCGAAAGGAAGTGCATTTTGAAGCTACATCAGTACTAAGCTGGGTAAATTTCGAAATGGCCCATGTGTGCGTCTTTAGTCCGTATTCGGCTGTTGTTGTAAAGTTTCCCATCCACACGGGTGTACGCTCAACAACACACAAAAACAATGGCATCTACTCTATTGGACATACGTATGTCTGTAACCCAAGTTGTTTCTGATGTTTACAGAAGTGTTGGCATAGCTGTGTTAACCTGCAAAATCAGGGTTCTTGGATAGTGGCGGTAACTCGGCTGCATGCGTGACGCACCAGCAGGACTTCAAAATCAGGAAACAAGCTGGACAATAGTAAGCTGGACATCTTTGTTTGGCCATTCACACTACAAGCTTAGACTGATGTATTAAACTTTAGCCACTTTGGATTGGAAAACATCCATTTTTGGAGGTGGTTGACCAGCACAGAGAAAAAAAAAAGATGCGTTTTCAAGTCGACCTGGTGTAGAGTGGAGAAGGTTCACCGTCTGTTACTTCTTTTTTTTTTGAGTATTCAATTAGGAAGTTGTGAATGTGTTGTTTACAGTTCTGCTTTATGATACTTGACCACTGATTACCTCGACTAGGCAGGATCACACAACAAAGTGAGAAACAGGTTTTTTAAGCAATAGCACAAAAAGAAAATGATGATTTAATATATGAGAGCAGTTTAGGGATGTGTAACCACTGGAAGGAACATTTTATGGCTCCTCTATTGTAAAACCAGCTGTACAAACCCATGAATCCCCCCAAAGAAGCAATCAGCCCTCTGGTTTCAAACCTGAGAAATTTGTAGCAATAGCAGGGGGCTTGGGCTGCGCTGCAAGCTGTGGCCGGGGCATTTCCTCGGGAAACTGTGGCGGTGAGTCTGAGGGTTGCCTGGTTTGTTATTCATGGCTCTACACGTCACTTTTCTATGTATGGTAGTGACTGGAAGGAAGGGCAGACAACAGAGAAGCTCCTCCTTGTGACTTTTTTGACTCTTGACATCGTCACACGCTTCCCCTTACCTTTGAGAACACTCACTAAAAATGCAACCAACAGGGGATTAAAAGCACTTCAGAGGAACTGCAATCAGTATTTTCATCCCTGAGACATATTTGTATGATTACTGCACACAAGGTATTTCTCCTTTACCATCGCCTCTCTCAAACAACTACTATCTGTTAGTCATTTTGCTCATCATTTTTTCCTTTATTATGAGTTGCATGGAAGTCGGACGTGATTTGTGCTCTTCATATTCAACAGCTGAGGCAGTGGTCACACAAAAGGAAGGAAGGAAGGCCCAAGCCCCTGACTCACTCTTTGGAACTTTAATGACCCCCCACAACACACACACACATGCACACGTATACACAACCAGGCTCACATGAGTACACATAGATGTCAGTTTCAGACACACTCCATTAACTGCCACTGAGTCACAAACTGGTGTCACTGCCGGTGCAGTGAGCACGGACAATCGCACAGTGACAAATATTGGACTTAAATGACTAATGGCGGTCACACCTGTGAACTGTAAGGGCTGATGCAGCAGTGAAAACCAGGCCACTGAGAGAAGACAAAGACAGGATTTGTTTTTGCAGACTCCCATCTGGTCTTTGTGCCAGTAAAAAAAGGGAGAGTATTTCGATGAAGGGTGAAATATTTACACTAAGCAGCAGGCCGTGTCTTTATGTGGCCGCTGGTTAAACTGTGTGCAGGCCAGGCCGGGGCTAAAGATGACCCACCAGTATAGTGAGGCTCTGGTTTCCCACACACCACTGTTCTCTTCCAACTTTGTATCCTGCCTGTGTTGAGTGCGTTAAGGTGCCTGTTGAGGGAAAATAGACAACGCTCTCACCCTCTGACCGCCACATGCAGGGCCTTAGCGCAAAACGTCGAGCAGCTAGGACCTGTCACGGGAGTTTGTGCAAAAGTCACGGAATGTAATCTGCAGATTTGCGTCCATCAACACGAATTGTCCATTTTTTCTCATGCATATGGATTCAAATTTATGTCCAAATTCAGCTGATGTCCATGAACATGATTTTTTCTGTATCAGAAGTAGCTAAAACCACTTCTACAGGGGGCTGAATTTTGGTAGCTTTCGCCAACAACAACAAATATCCAGGTAAGGAAAGGTTAGGTTTGGGCATAAAAATACTTGGTTAATGTTAGGGAAAGGTTAGGTTTACGCACCAAAACTGGAAATTGGACATGGTCTAGGCCTAGGATTCGAAAGCAGGTTGCATGAGTGAGTGATGTGTTGAATGACCCATCCATCACCTCGCCAGCCTCCCTCTGAAGACTTTGTGGCACTTTTTTGTGGCCCTTGTTTTGAAGTTGTGGTGACTGTCATGAAAAAATGGACGATTTGTGTCTGTGGACATGAATCTAATTACATTTTTGTGACTACATGACAAACTGCTGTGAGACCGGGCTGGCTAGCAAGATGCTTGTCAGTGCAAAGATGCAGGTAGACTGGCAGAACATTGAGATAACCCAGGGTACACCCGGCAAGTCAGGACAAGAGACTGACATGGTCAAGGTAAACTTTGAAGCTGGCATCTACTGCAGCAGACAGTCACTTTGATGGCTTGGTGCTGATCAGTGTAACTGCTGAAAACCAAAGCTGACTCCTCACATGTGTCATCTCATTTACATACCAAAACCTGTAATCAGACTCTCCCAAATTGATTTGATTTGATAGTTCAGTGTTATTCAGTCAGTAATTACATTTAGATTGCAGTCCAGGTGAGGTTATCTTGGGTGCATGTGTTCCATGTAGACTTAAATACAACTTTGGTGGAAAAAAAGAGGATTGAAGAATAGTATAACCTCAAAAACAACAACAACAACAACAACAACAGGGAATTAATTACACTGCGCTAGATTATTTCATTAATATAGCCTGACCATGCCCCGCCCCACATACTTTAATCCTGTTTTACCCTTCAGATGTTTATTGTTGTTGCATCTCCATTTGTTGCTAGTCCCTGTTCACAAATAAACTCATTCTATTCTCTTTCTTTTCTCGCCTGCCAAAGAACATTTCCTGAAGGAGTAGCTAAATGTATATGTCTTTGCACAGCATAAGTGCAGAGGGCATGCCCTCAATGATAGCTTAACCACATTAATGATTATATCTGTCTGAGCTGAAGGTTTCTGGGTGGAGCAGGTGTTGCATTTTGCACAAGAGACAGGGCGCTTTTAAAGCACGCTGTGGCCTTGTGGCTGTGATCACACTTACGCTTTAAAAAAGTGTGAGTGCCTTTTGCTTGCAGCTATGTAGCACATGTGAAAAAGAAATACGGTAGAAAGCAACATTTCAGATGATGCGGTTGACATTTTAGTGAATTCTACGTACATACAAGTGTGTTTTCATACAAGTGTGGAAACATGTTTCTTGTAAATGCGAAAATATGTCTGATCGTCTCGTAAAGAAATAGTGTGATTCAAAGCAGGGAAACACACACACTGATATACACTCTTTGTATTCAGACCACTGCTCACCATTTGCTCACAGTAATAGCCTTGACAGCTCAGCCTAGTGCATTTAATGCCTCTGTTTGTTAACTAATCAGTGAATGCGACTTCTTTCAAATGAACCCTGGTGAACTTTCAGCTGCAAGGAAGATTTTAAAGTGAATGGGAGTTAGTCTATAAAACAACCCTCTTGCTCAGGATCCCTGTGTCGCCGTGTGAGATCAGCCAATATCAGCACATAATATGACTTGAATGATGGAATAGGTTACACATCTTTCCTGACCCGGGGTTGGCTAATGCTCGCTGCCATCAGGTCAAAATTTCCTGTTATTTCTCCCATTTGCTGTATTTCCTTCTTTCCCAAACTGTTTGGGCTTTATCACATGAAAGGTCATTTCCCGCAGATGGCAGCAAATTTGATGCCTGCGCTCAGTTGAGCTGTTTTGTCTCCAAGACTGCCTCTCCATGGCTGATGTGGTGTTATGTTAAATCTAATCTGGATTTCTAGTGAGATCTCTGGATTTTACCCAATCAAGGAAAAACTGTTTTGATGTATCTAATGTATGTGTGAGAGAATTAACTGGCAACTCTTCTGTACAACACTATGCATATTGACTGACATTTAAACAACAGTATAGATTTCCTGTTTAGGACAGAGATTGTATAGTAAAGGCAGAGGAGGTGTAGTCTAAAGTCACCGCTACAGACAGAAACAGGCTGAGGGGACTGTAACCCTCCTCCGGTTTATTTCAGGTTGTCATAAAAATCCTTTTTAAAGCACAACCACTAAGGCTGGGTGGGTGATGGAGAAAATCAATGCAAATCTCCATTAATTTCCTCTTTTTTATACATAATATACAATCATATGTTACCAATGATGTTGCCACTGATTGTTGTACCATAAAGATTTATAATTGATCAGTTTTATATGTATTTATGTGAGTTCGGTCAGTCAACTGACTAAACCAGTGATTTTCAGTCATTATGTTTGAGAAATCAGATTACTGAGAATAACCGAGTTATTGCAGGAAATTGGGGTTCAGGGTTTTTTGAGGGGCTCCCAGGGGGGTCCTTGGCAAAATTTTGAATAATTTTATTTTCACTATATTTAAATTAACTAGAAATTGTTACAGAAATGATTGAAATGAATCTCATCACTTGGAATCTAATTGTTTTCCATGTGGTATGACAGACACAAATCAAAATACCTTCTTATATCAGGTTTGCAAGGGCAGAATCACGTCAAATGGGGGTCTGCAGCTTAGAGAAATTCAATGCAGGGGTCCAGAACATGACAAGGTTTGAAAACCCCTGCATTAAACTATATTGCACCATTAAATAGTGTGTATGAGTGCCCTGGTCACTTAGTTGGTGAAGGTGCAACTATATCACCATCATATCTCCTGGGTGCATTATGTCATCTAATGTCATCTCCCATCTGTCAGCTTTTTATTTTTAACTGCTTACCACAGATGAAATACACAAAGAAAAAAAAAAAAAAAAAATCTACCAAGCCTTGCAGCTGCACCAAGGTGCCCGAGTCAAGAAGAAGCAAGGAAATGGAGAGCAGTTCAACTGGGGAGCAGTTTGACGAAGCTGCAGTCATAGCTCTTCTCTACATCCCTGAATATTGCCCCACACTTTGTCCTTATTTATTCCTGGGGGCTGCTGTGTGGTATGTTTTCACTCTGTGGGAGAATTCCAGCGTAGAGGCAACAAGTGAGATTTTTCCTGGCCCTGCGTGCCTCTCTCCTGTGGGGACGGAGACATTAATAGCATCGCTCTGCCATCACTCTGTTTTACTCTGCTGTGGGTGTGCCTGTTTTTCCCATGACTTCATGAACTGTTTGTACTGTTTTGAAGGGCTACCAACATCTGGCCAACACGTTGCATCACAAAGGGATAATTTGGCCGTGCTCCAAGAGTGGCCAATCGATGAATACCTGAGTGCATTGTTTACTTTTTTCAGGATGTGCTTTGTAGAGAGCGAGAAGCATGAACCTAATGTTGGGACTGCTAACATCATGTGATCTGAGGGGCTGCTGCTGTAAGTGCTAACTGGCTGCTCGTGTTGGTTTTGCCCTGTAGGCAAATGCTATTCTTGTAGGTACATCCTCTCATATTATGTGGTTTGCAGCTCTGTATTCTTGCACATGAACAGCACGCTTAAAACTACCATTGTTTACAGCCGTTTGTGCTGGTGTGAAGGCCATTGCATGTTGCTTATCTGACACAGCCATTTACATTTCCTTTGTTCCCCATTTTGATTATTGCTTTTGCATCATTTATGTTATAAAGAGATCTTTGCATCATAAAAACAGAAAAAACTTTTTCACTCATGACCTGCTGACTGGATGCCATCAAGGGCAGCAGAAGATAAAGGTCGGTTAACCACATTTAGGTTCTCACTTTGCAAAAGATTACAGTAAAAAGTGTTGGACCCTAGAATTACCCACCATGCAGACCAAAATAAATAAGCGGTCTTCAGTGAAGGTACAATTTTATCCTTCTCCACCCACTCCTCCTTTTCCTGCTTCCTTCTCCTCTCTTCTAACACGGTGGCTACAAAGTGTGCAATCAATTATGATCACAAATACTGCTCGGCTGGGGATTTTCAGATAGATTTGAGATATTTGTTCCACTTCTAACAAGGCTGGATGAAAGATAAGAATGAAAATGAAAGGAAATGGTCATACGACTTGCAATGCATTTTGACAGGAAGTCATTATTTACCAATTTAGTCCTGTCTGTGAAGGACTGGAATGGCGTGGGCGTGCTGGGAGTCTTGGGGTCTCTTGGTCCTCTAGATTTCGGTGCTGATATAGCTGTATGTCGGGCCCTAAAGTCCTTTTCAAAGTTGTAGGGTCTTCTCTGTCTTTCTCTCTCCCCCTTATATGTTCTTTTTAACACATGGCATGCTCATGTGCTTTCAGTTACACATTATGTAAATACAAAGCAAATATTCCTCAGATGTCATGGAAAAAAGCAAACTCTGACAATTAAAGGTTTAACCTCCAAATCCCCCTGAACATTGTTAAAATTCCCCTGTCTGCCACATGTTTGTTGTTTAACTCAAGTCACTCAAACAGCAGTTAGCACTGCATTGTTTCAACAGTTGATACCATTGACTTGCCTTCTGTGTCTAGACGGTGAGATACGGCTATCTAAATGACTACCTGATTTCTGAGGCAACAGAGAGCCGGATTCCTGAGGCTATTGTTTGGAAAGACAGGCCAAGGCCTTGATGTGGGCTCTGGGAGCAGATAAAATGCCCACAGAAGGATGTGTGTTTGCTCATCAAGTGAAACTAGTCCGGGAAACACATGGACTCACTGATCACTGATGAGCTCACTTCATTTCCTCTGATTGGACAGGAAACAGGGCAGGTAGATATCCAGCAGGGCATCTCCCCGAGGCCTGCCAGGGAATTTTGCTCAAATTGTGTTCTGGCTCCGGGAACAATGCACAGAATGTCAAGGCCATGAGAAATATTCACCACGGTGACCCATACAGTTTGAGTATACATGTAGGAGCAGCATAGGCATTCAGTGTAAACAGTTTGTAAATCTGCGGCCTTAGGTCAATACAACAGCAAGGAGTCTTTAAAAAGCTCATAAATTATCAGCATGCAAGTTTATTTTCACTTTATGGTGAAACGCCACAAGACATGAACGACTGGGTAACTGGGTTTGACTGGTTATTCATCATGTTTGTGTAGCAGTGCAGCTCTGAGAGCCACAGTTTATAAAGTCCCATTTCAGATGATTTGACAGGTGTGGTCGTAATAGTCACAACACGGTCATCAGCAAGAGAGTGGAAATTATTCCAAAATGTGAGAGAAGCACAGAAAATATGGCCTTGACAGGAGATACAATCACTAATTCCTGCACTTTCAGTACTATTTTTATTACTGCTTGTCCTTGACACCCCAAGGTCAGCTTCCAAAATCCAGCCCATCTGACAGTCCAGCCTGAGCTGGCATTATAACACATGCAGTCAGCAGCAGCTGATGACAGTCTCTGGCAATCTACCAGCCAGTCTGTTTACTAAAGTTCTCCTGTTTGGATTTATTTCCTATAGGCTCACACTGGCTCCCTGGAGTTATTATTTTGAATAAAAAATAGGAACTACATGTATAAATCTTTCTAAATGGACTGTGTGCTGAGCATCAAACCAGACTGGAATGTGATAAACACAGTCTCTACTACAACTGCATGTTGGTGAAAGCTAATAATCACAAAACAGTGCGATCAGTGAAATCTCCTTTGTGAATATAAGCTTTCACTGATATTTGCTGAGGGTCAGTATAATTTGACCCCCATCATTAGGAGGAAACTTGTTCGTGTTTTCCTCAGAGTAATAACACTTCAAATTGTCAGTAGCATTTTTCACTTTAAATATTTTGTTTGCGTGTATCTAAAAATCTAGTATTGTGGTGTCCTGAGTGTGTAGCTCGTCCCATTAAGGGCGAGTCCTTGCCCCATAACTCCGGTCCAGTTCCAGCGTGAATCTTGTGCTGCATGCCATCCTTTCACTCTCCGTCCAGTCTTTCCTCTCTCACCACCATTTATTGTTTATTGTATATTGTTTATTGTTTACTGTTTACTCATTCACCAGTTCCTTTTGCAGATGTGATTGCTAGTCTTCCTGGGTTCTGTGGAAACAAATACACAAAACGATGGAGGAAATTATTCTAGTCAAAATGAAAACAACCAAAATGAAATACAAATACACTAAGAAAACAATCAGCAGGCAGAAAAAAAGTAAAACGCACCAACTAAAATAAAGCTTAAAAAAAACAAACCCTGAAACAAACTAAAATAAAGAAATTAAGATTGAACCGAGTATTGAATATACAAGATCAGAGAAAAACTCAAACAGCTATGCTGACTATCTGCAGGCGGAAATCAAATCCAGAAAATTACCTGGTACCCAAGGCAAGTGGAGTCAAGTCGTGTTGTACCTTGGAAAAGAGACACCATATCCACTGATGTCACAATCCCCATACTTCTCCTGTTTGACCAGTTGCTCATTTTGTTTCATGTTTGTTTTGTTTTTGCCAGCAGCTCTTTCACCTTATCACTCCTCACCTGCAAATGGTTGGCAAACTCCTCTTTATGTGTCCTCTTTTATTATCCTTGGCTGTTTACTTTTTTGCTTGCCTGTCAGACGATGTGATTCTGCATAGATTCAAACTGCAAACCTTTCTTGGGTATTTGAGACCATTTTGATTAACTAATTTGTATTAAGTGCAATGCAAAGATGTTATGAAGGAGAATTACAGTTATATGCAACACTTCCATCAACAAGGTGTCAGCACTGTTACATGACTGTCTGTGGTTTTGTTCACAGTGTGGCGTAGAATAGCAGGGTGTAAACATGGCTCCAGTGTCCTTTTAGTTTCCCTTACTTAGAAACAGAACAGAAACAGAAAAAAAAACCCCGTTGCCTTGCACCCATTACCCCCTCCCCACTCACACAGTCCCTTATCGCCTCTTGTCATCAAACACTCATATCCTCACATTGTCCCAGAGGAAAGCCGACCTCCCAGCTGTCGATATAAACTCGATCCAACCCTCCCGTTCCCCTCCTCCCTTGAAGTAAAAAAGTACCGTGGGGTGACAGGGCAGAAACATTTCACTCCAAGGAGACTCTTGATGAAGTCCAGTCTTGGCCCGTTGCAAGCCAACTCAAAGATCCTTCCAAGTGTCTAAAAAGGGAACGTTTGTCCCCGTCAGCCTCCCCCTCTCCACCTCTGCCCTTTGCACACTCTTTTTCTTGGATTTGGGATGCAGCTGTAGCCTCGTTTGACATCTAGGGGGCAACGGAAAGGGTTGTGGGGTCGGGGAGGGCGTGCATG
>OMLB01001931.1:3045-14413 GCA_900302555.1 Myripristis jacobus
GCCTCATACACACACACACGCGCACACACACACACACACACACACACACACACACACACACACACACACACACTAAATAATGAACAAAATAAAACACAGGAAATGTTAAGGGCAGCTAATTTAATCATGGCAGGACCCACGTAGCGAGGAGCTGACGCGAGGTACAGCGGATAGAGCTCCACCTCCCGTGGCTGCGTCTCTCTCTGTGGGATTGTCTGCCGGCCTGCCCGCTCTTGTCACGGGTTGCCTAGTTACACACCGACGCTGTGCACTGCGAGCACCAGGGCACCCGCGTGTTTTAAAGATGTCTGCTACACCCGACACTCCACCACCTCCCAAAAAGCAAAAACGTTTGCACAAGTCCAGACGTGAATGGGAAGAGACGAACCCGTGGCTTGACAGCGTCAGTGGCAACGAGTACAAGGCAAATTGCAAAACGTGTGGGCGAGTGTTTTCTGTGGCTCATGGTGGGCTGGCTGACGTGCGGCAACATGCAGGAGGGGATCAACATAGAATAAACATAAGAACGGACAGGAACCAAACGGCAGTGTCACAACAAAACCTCTGGATTGTTCAGTTCATCGCATCACTATTCTTCTACAAGTCCCAGAATCCATCACTGAGCAGAGCAGAGCAGGCTGCTAATCACTGAAGTGGGGACACCTGTGAGGGAAGCAGCACTCACTCTGCACTGGAGATGGACAATGAAACACCTCAACAAGAGTAGAAGGCAATTCAACATATGGTTCGCCCCAAAGACATCACTGGTATTGTTGAAACTTTGATTTGATGATATCTGATGTTAATGATATTTGTGTTCGTTCATAAACTACTTAATTGTTTGACTTTTCAATTTGGTAAACGACTTAATCGATTATCAAAATTGGCAATTACTTACTCATTCTGTGCATCTTGTAAATGTATGTATAAATTACAGAGAACATTTTTTTTTCTCTTAATTGTAGGAATTGTTTGCTTAATTGCTAGGCATGCAGACAGTGGCACCATGTATTTCAATTTGGATTTGGGTTTAGGAAATTTGCAGCTCTTTTAAGTTGTTTGTTAAAAAGAAAATGAAGTGTTTGAGCAATTTTGCAGAAGATATATTTTACAGATTATTAATTGAAACATGTTTAACTATAAAATGTTAAAATAGTTAAATAGTTGAATTAAAACAATTAAATAGTTAAAAGTTAAAAAACAGTTAAAACAATCATTGATCGATTGATTTCTATCCTTTATGTTGACTGATGCACTGTAAAAAATATTCCAGAAGAAAATTGGTTGGAGGATAATTTCGGGTTTAGTTTAATCAGTAACTATTTTGATTAACTGATTAATCATTTTGATCACTTTTTAAGAAAAAATGGCAGAAACTTATGGATGCTTTGTTTTGTTTTATGACTAACTTGTAACTAATTTGTTTCTTTTGTGTCTTGAAGGTTTTCAACCTGATTTATTCCAACCAACAAATAATCAAACAAGAACATAAAAATAAAGTTTGAGTTGGAATGGAAGAGTTGTCCTAGCGTCATTTGGGGTTTATGGAACCAGGCCATTTCAAGTTGGGCAGGTGTTGAAATACAGCTAATAACTTGACAGTAAGGGACATCATCATATGATCAACTTGTTTTCCTATATGGTTGTGTATTTACCAGAAGATGTCAGTGCTTATGCTGATGTGGGCATATACCCTACAGTATTTGAGTAGATTACTTTAGGCTTCATGTCTGATTTGTTTGTTACTTTTCAAGGCTTTTAAGTTTTTAAAGTCAAATAAATAAACATAAACATACTGTAAATAAACAATATAATTAATCAACTATGTAACAACTCAATCAGAACTCTGATTCATTACAGTAAAAAATAAATAAATACAAACATACATATATCACATTACATACATACAATTATACATAAATAAATGATTAGTGGTCGAGGAGCCGAAGTGGGCATCCTTTATTTTCATTTCTGAAAGGTGGCAACCATTGCCCTGCATCTAAGTTGTTTTTTCTTTTTCTGTGCGAGTGTGCTCACTTTTTTGCATCTTTCTAGTTCATTTAATTTTGGCCTTGTTCCTTTTCCTTAGATTTGAGATTTGTTTCACTGTGCTGGTTAGAAAACAACAGCAGAGGGTTTTTTTTTTTTTTTTTGCTTTTGCATTTGTTTAAAAGCAAACTTGGTTTTAAAGAGATACCTGTCATTTTGTTCTATTTTGTTATGATTTTTCTTTGATATACATGACGTCTTGGTCTCGTCTCGGTCTCAACCTCCAAATGTCTTGGTCTTGTCTTGGTCTCGGTACTCTCGGTAATGTCTTGGTCTCGGTTGGTACGGTCTTGACTACAACACTACCACACCCACTGTCACACACCATCTTGGCCAATCAGTGTAATCGAGTGTTTCTTGCCCCATGAGCAAACTTTCCACAAAATTTTGCTATGCTCTGTGAATCCATGCATCACTTTTAGAGATATTGTACTAACAACCAAATAGACAAACCGACAAAATGGGGAGAAAACATCACCAACTCTGTTGATGGACATGAAAACTGCAACTTTCTTTAAAAAAAACAAGGTCAGTGTAACTTATAAGAGAATATGACAACCAGGGCCAGCTTCCATCACCATGCAGTACCTGCATGGGTGTATGTGTTTTTACCTTTATTGTTCCAGGGAAGGTGTATTGACCAGCATACTGTACTCATTTTCAGCACCATTTCAGTGAACAATGACATATTTTCGTTTACCACCCCTTTAAATAACCAGTGTGATTTCCTTTGTCACACTAGCCACCAATCATTATAAATCAGCTTAAAGCAGGTCATTTGAATTTATTATCATTCCACCCTCCCAAATTTTTGTGGTCCTATATCATGCAATTTTAAGAGGTGCCACTTTTCTTTGATTTCCCCAGCGTAAACCTGTGCTTCGGCACCTTGGTAAATCAAGGACAGACAGTGTTTGTCTCGTTTGGGCCCTGCAAAGGCTTGATAAATCAGCCTCTGAGTCTGTCCACTACTTTCACCTACTTCACTCCCTGTCATATAGTGTTGGGTGTCAGTCAGCCCACCTTTCATTACGTATCCTGATTTCTTAACTGTGGCTCAGTGTCTCCACACACTAACACACACAAAGAATACTGTGCACCCTAGTCAGTCAGTTACATTGTCTTTTTAACAATACCTTAGATTCTTGGTTCCATTTTCTTGTGCTGTCCCAAAACATCTATGAATTTCAGGTAAATATGTTGTAAAAAATGTTGTCAGTCACCATCAGCCATAAAAGTGAGACTGAAATGACAAGCATATCCATCACCAAATACACAATGTATGAAAATCTGCTGTTTCTCACTAAAATGATAAGATACAGTTCAATGCAATACTTATGATCTCTATGGGGAAAATGGATTGTTGCAGCAAAATGATAATAGGATGGAGCAAAGAAGAGATAAAATATAACAGGGCAAATGAGCGATATAAGCCATATGAAGCTGAAATCAGTGTGCCAAGAATGTGTCAATTAGAAGTGTTTAAATTAGAGCATGATAAAATCTGTATGAGGGTGAGCAAATTATCAGCAGCAGAACATTATGAGATGAAAAAAATATTGACAGGAAGATGCACCAAAATATATATGCACTTATTCACTATGACACTAATTTAAAAAATATGAATATTCTTGAAAATAATAACACATACATGAATGAGAATGCAGGAACATAATCGGACGATTTACAGCTTATACACAGGATCTGCAAGATGTGCTCTATGTTCCCATGAACAAGTCCAATTCTGCTCATTGGTTTTTGCTTCTTCTTTTTTATTCTAAACAGCACACATTTCATCCAGTCATTCAGCTCAAAGTGCTTAAAGGGATATTTCACCCATTTAGAAAATTTTAATACTGCTTGCTGGTCCAGCTGGTCACTGCAGCCCTTAAGCTTTCCTAATTATAAATACCCTATTTAGAAGCTTTGCGTAGCACTGTCTACTTCCATGTTGAATCTATCACAGTTCACCAATTTAGAAAAAATGATATTATATCACTTATTTAACCCTCCTAGCTGTTCTGTAGGACAGTGGTGGTCTTCCTCCTCCTCTCATTGTCACTGAGTGCTGGATACTGGCTGGATGCTCCAAAGGCTAACTGTTAGCCTCCTGCCATTGAGGTGGACTCTCCCCAGCTAACATTCATAAATATAACATTGTGATGTTAGCCAATAAACTTGTGAAATGTGAGTATTTGTGCTCTTTGACTTGATGACTTGGATGTGCTACTTTTTTACACTTTCTGAATACTGGATATTGGGTTCAGCAGTCCACTAAAAATCAATCTGTTGAAGCACAACCTTCTCCTCCAGTTAAGTGATTCCTAATTATAATCTCCTTAATCCACTCAAAAAAGGTTTATCATTACTTTACAAGTGTCGCTTTCCCAAGCTAAAAAGCACAGATGACTGTGTAGTGCACACACACAATAGTTTTTCTCAAATGG
Source organism: Myripristis jacobus (assembly GCA_900302555.1). Lineage (NCBI taxonomy): Eukaryota > Metazoa > Chordata > Actinopteri > Holocentriformes > Holocentridae > Myripristis > Myripristis jacobus. The sequence goes on from OMLB01001931.1 coordinate 7,542, forward strand.
CTGTTTATAATTGCATATTTCCTTTTATCAACATCCAGAGAGATCCTGCAACTTTTGCACTTTTTGTATCACTCTGCGCCAGAGGAGCAGTAATCACCGCAGAGATCGTTTCAGATCATTTGACGTTGCTTTTGTTTGTTTTCTGCACTGAACACATTTACACAGTTTGAGGACAACCAGAGTACTAAAAGACAGCTAGCAGGTAATGTTGTGGCTAGCTTCTAATTTTCCTCCACTCCCCTCTATAGCACACATTTCACATACATTTCATGTACCTGACAACTAAAGGGCCGTCAGAGCTTCGACCACACAAGAAAGTAGTTTGACTGTTGATTTTTTTTTGATTGAAACTTTTTTTCCCACCATTTCTAGCTGTAATTTTTTTTTTTAATAGGTAAACTATCCCTTAAAGAAATACTACTTTATCATCATTAAAAAACAACATACAAACGAAGTCTAAGTATAATAAGTATAAAACATTTTAGAATTGTATGAAGTCCAAGTAAAATGTATGGTCAGCAAGTGCAGCAGAGAAAAAGCGATGATTCTGCTCCAGAAAGTCAACTCTGCCTGGATTTAGGCCTCTCTGTTCTGGCTGCAAGAGGGGCTAAAAGGCCTGTGCCACAGAATCTACAACTAACTGGGTATAGTGGTCAAATACATCTTATAAAGTCTTATAATTCTTCATCTTATAATTACACAGGTAACTGGTCTTCAGAAGGCCATGCACAGGGTGTCTTTTATGTCCTGTGTCCGTCCTGTGTTAGTCAAAACAAGACTGAACCTAAGGGAGCCTGACCACCATGTCAGACATCCTGCAGCTGTTGCACTACTAAACAGTGGTTGTTATACTTTGACATTATGTAGTATGCAGAAATATTTAGATAGTTGTTTAGTTGTTGTTGTTTTGTTTTGATGTCTTTTGACTCTGTATTGCTGTGATGTCTTGTTTTTAACATCTGCACAATAAATTTACCATCGAGAACTCATAAAGAAACCTTGAACCTTGAACCTTGAAGCCTTTAGCACTGCAGACCTGGGAGCTCTGTCCACAGAGCTAAATCAAAGCTGGCAGATAAAGTCACGCAGGCAATCTGTGGACAAAATCCTTCTCTCATCACTGGGCCAAAACAAGCCATCAGCAGACAGGATGAGCTTGGAAATAACCGTGACCCCACTGTGACTGATAGTAAAACACTCCCTGTGAGTGCTGAGATGGGATAAAACAGAAAGACCATTACTGTTGATGGCAAAAATTACATATTTGTGTTTTGTAATTTTAAGACAGGTTTTTAATACATTTCAAGAGCAGTGAAACTCAAACATATTTCAATTTGTACATTTCAATTTCTGTACAAACTAAGCTATGCTTTTATGTTTTGTTATACAGTAAAAAACAACCAGATGAACACTGCAGTACTACCAAGAATTACCAGTTAAGGGGGGAAATACTATAAAAAAAAAAAGAAAGAAAGAAAGAAAGAAAGACAGACTTGTCCTCAAATTCTTTGTTTTGCCTGCCAGTATGTTTTCATTTCAATTATCATTTTGAAAAAAAAAAAGAGTCAAAAAAAGAGAGCACTAGGTTAAACAAGAATGTATGGCACTTGTTTCTATATTGAAAGCCTCTTTGCTGCCATTTAGTCATCTAGAGGATTGCTTTAGGATTGGGATCCCATGAGTCCTGTGGGACGCAATGCAAATCTTGTGGGAGTGGGCAGTTTTAACTTTGCTGCAGATGGGAACAGGTGGCCAAAAAATAAAGATCAAAGTAGGTACAACACAAAAGCAAAGCAAGTCTGACATAGGACAAAACTCTCAGTTGTTACTGACAAAGATGGAAACACGTTGGACTTTTGTTCATTGTGAGAAATGTGCAAAAGCATAGCTCTACAGCAAGCACATACAGGTGACATACCTGCTCTGTTAAAGTTCCTCTTCACAGATAACTAGCAGTACTACTGTTGATCAGTGGGCTGAAACACATAGGGAGATGAAATAAAATAAAACCTCAGCAAAACAAACAACCACAGCCAGCAACATATACTCTAAAATAATAAGTAAAATAAATAGATACACAGTCATTTGCCCTAGAATAGGTGTGCTTGCCCCAGAATCATTGTAATTATTGCAGTAGCATGAATTTAATTATACATGAGAGTGTAATTTTGCTATGTTATTACTGGCAGGCTCTTTATTAATAATAGACAGTAGAATAATAAAGAGAAGACACAACATCAGTAGAACTGTATTGTATTAGCATCAGGGGTCCAAATGTTCGTGGGTGCAGGCAGGAGTGGACACACACATTGCAGAGGTGAATGTTAATGGTCAGAAGTCCAGTGGGAGTACGATTAAGAAAACAGTCCCATGCAGAGCTCAAACTCCTTCCACTCTGTCTTTACCACGCAGTATCCCTGTAAATACTATGAAGCTAATGTCTAAGTGCCTTGTCCACTTCACTCTTTTAACAGAATAGAGAAGGAGATTGAGGCCTTGGAAACACAGGAGCTGAACATCTCTGCCAATGAAGAAGTCATTCTGAAACGGCTGAAGGAGGTGGAAAAGACAGCTGAGGACATTATCAAGGTAGACACGAATTTAATAACTTGCCTGCTTTATTTGCTTTGGGACTGCTGACATTCTACTGTTGTGAACTGCTTATTGACAATTTCGGGGCAGTTGATATTAAAGCTACAATATACAACATCATACCTTGAGGCAGTGAAGAGAGAAGAAGAGAAGAAAGCGTCCTTCTCTGCTCAGTTAGTTAGTTGAGTTCTTGGGAGTGTGCCAGTGGCTCACCAGATAGGAGCACATAGCATGTACCAAGGCTGAGTCCTGATCACAGCATCCTGGGTTCAAATCCAACCTCAGGCCCCATGCTGCATGGTATCCCCTCTCTCTCCCTTGCCCTTCCTGTCTCTCTCTACTGTGGCTGTCAAATAAAGCAGATATGCCAAAAAAAAAAAATAATAATAATGTTAATAATAACAGTGTTAACTAACAGTGTAGTTGAGTTCCTGCCCCAGCACTTGTGATTCACCTTGGTGAATAATCTGGGATAATCTAGCAGCATTCATCTAGGATCGTGATTTTCAAACTGTGGGTCTCAACCCACTGGTAGGTCCCAGCATAAAGACAGGTAGGTTATGGGAAGGCTGCATCAATGCATTCTTTTCTCTTTTCTTTTCCCTCACAAAATAGTTGGTAGGTCTCAAGACAGATAATACCTTTACATGTGGGTTTTAGCCAGTGGTGGCAGTTCACCAAAACCTAGTGTATGGCAGATTGATGACAAAACACAACTACAGTGTATGCCTCGCATCAGAATGTTGCACCTCACATAATTATTACAGTAATGGTGCCATACAATTGCATAGATTCCCAGAACCAGGTAACAATGGGAACAGGCAAAACATATGTTCAAATGTTAGATGGCATTTTGCTGACTGAATGCTGCTCCCTGCATCCTGCTGCTCACTAATGAACTGTTTGTTTAAAAAAAAAAAAAAAAAAGGTCTAAAGATGACTGCTATTTTAATAAACTCTGTCTCACTGTAGTTTTTAATTAGCCATTTGTTCCACAGTCTTTAACAGGAAATTCAGTACACATTTGTATCTTAATTATACATTTTCCAATTTTTGTTGCCATACTGTGGGTGTGGCAACTGCCATACACAGCTACCATATGCCATGAGTGTGGCAATTGCCATATGCCATGTGGCAACTGCCATACTTTGCCATACACAAATGCTGCCCTTGGTTCCAGCATGAAAAAGTTTGGGAACCCCCGGTCATGTGCCAGTTGTACACTGCTGCTTGTCCAGATGACAGCAGTGTTTCTGCATGGCTCTAGGATGCACATTTAGCTGAGCTGCTCTTTCTTTTCTCACTGATTTTTTCACCATTGCTGTGCTCTCAACCTGATAGCAGCAATCCAACTTACCACTGGCACAGGCCATGCCCATATCCATACCACATGCAAATTGAACATGCCACAAAATGTCCCCAGCATCGCTGAAAAAAAAAAAGTTCATACATTTATTGTTCAAAAGTTGTATATTGCAGTTTTAAAGAGACAGTACAACCATTTTGAAAATTTTGATATAATTTCACTTCCCCCCTAGCTGTTATGTAGGAAAGCAGTTGCCACCACACAGACAGAAGTTTATTGCTTGACTTAGCTATCATTTGTTTGTTGTACACATGTACAGTACACGTTTGAGGACAAAGGTAAAACAACTTTTTTTGTTAGTATTAAAAGATAGCTAGCAAGTAAAGTTGTGGTTAGCTTGGTATTTAGCTCCACTCCCCTCTATTGCACATTTCATGGACCTTTCAGACACCTGGCAGCCACTGTTGTAGCCACACAAGAAAACAGTTGTACCATTGCTATTTAATTTAATTTAATTTAATTTTGTTTTATTTTATTTTATTTTATTTTATTAAATAGTCAACATCTTCTATGTAAATTCAAGCTGTAAAACAAAGTCAAACATCAAAGTTATTTACCAATTTGAGTATTAGCTGGGGGGAAGTCCAGCTCCTTAATACTGTTCTCCCTCAAGGTTTCCACTGAACTTTTTTTGTTTGTTTGGTTGTTTTTGTTTTTTAAACTCAGCATTTTTGTACTGTATGCACTTCCAGCTGTAAAAATTCTGCTACATATAATCAAACTCAAACTTTATTTAAGTGGATTAAGACAATTATTTTTAATAATGTTGGGGGAAAGCCCACCTCAATGGCAGGAAGCTAGCAGTTAGCATTTGGAGCATCCAGCCAGTATCCAGCACTCAGTAACAATGAGAGGAAGATAGCACCACTATTGTCTTACATGAATGCTAGTGGGGAAGTGAACGTCTAAAATAAAGAAAGAAAGAAACAAATAAATAAATACATAATTAAAATGGGTAAATTATCCCTTTAACTTAACAGCATTGTTAGTGGAGATTGTTGAAGTTATACCAAAATGCCTCTCTGTTCAATGTGTGTTATAACTGGGTGAAGCTTCTGTCAACTAACAACTAGATACTGAGATTTTCCATTGATTATGTGCTGAAAATAAATGTCTCTACTGACAACACGCTGCCTTAGTCTCTTCCTGTTTGTCTCTAACAAGATGCATTAGCTGGAGACTGTGTGGGTGTGCTGTGGTTCACCTTGGGCTTCTTTGACTGAATAAAGTGGCAGGTAAATGGATTATTCAGATAGTGGGTGTGTGGTGTGCAAAGACTGACATGCATGGTTTGCTTTCTGGTTCTTTTGAATGTTGTCTGGATTTAGACTTAAAGACAAAGTAACAGAAATGGAACTCAAAGATAAAGTCCTGGATTGCTGACGCTTAACACCAAAGTGCCTTAATGCTTACCATTGCTGTGATTTTGATATGCTCCTTCCTTCGCCACTTTGACCTGTATCTTCACACACAGGAGCTACACGCTGAGTTTGAGGCAGGTAAACACTTTTTGTGGCTTCTTGTGTTTTGATTAGCTGTTTACCTTTTGTAGTTTTAGGTTTTATTTGTGACTTCTACCATCACTTCTCAGACCAGACAGTATTAACTTGAGTGATCTGAATTTACTTATTCACTAAGATATACAATAACAAACTACTAACGTTATACTGTAGGACCATACCTGTGATTTTGAATGTTTGGCCCATTCACTACGTTTTACCCACATTTTACATTGAAACAAACCATTTTGAAAATCATGCAGGGGTAGTAAAAATGTCGTAATATATAATCACAGTCTCTCAGTTTTCACTCCCTCCAGATAATGTTGGAAAACATTGTTTTCCCGGGACACATTATCCATTGGGAGTTACCTAAAGGGTAATTCTGGTATTTTTAAAGCTAGTCCCTATTTTATATTTATTTAATGTTTAAACGACTGATAGGGACAAAAAAAATTGGAATTGCTCCAGTATTGAGCAAGATCACTTCAGCTGGCAGCTGCAAAATGGATTGTAATGTAATCCTTGGGATCAATTACACTTGTCAGATTACATCCAATAAAAGTGCTTGTTTTTGTCACTGACTGGCTCAGATTGTTATTATAAGTGCATGAAACAGAGGTCTCGCTCAAGGTGTAGTCTGGCTCTGAGTACTTATTTGTGTCCTCTGTTTTACATTAAAAAGAAGTAGGCCTCACTGGGCCTTATTTGGTTCAGTAAGCTCGCACTTTAGTGTACATTTGCTGTCATGCAGAAAGGTGGTGGTGTCAGAGGTTGCTGTTCATGCTAGGTGGTTAGGTTTGGGGCTGTGGAGAACCTGCTTTTGAAGTTTTTGTCCCAGTTTGTCCCTGTAATCTACACTCACCTAAAGGATTATTAGGAACACCTGTTAAATTTCTAGATAATGCAATTATCTAATCAACCAATCACATGGCAGCTGCTTCAATGCTTTTAGGGGTGTGGTCCTGGTCAAGACAATCTCCTGAACTCCAAACTGAATGTCAGAGTGGGAAAGAAAGGTGATCTAAGCAACTTTGAGCGTGGCATGGTTGTTGGTGCCAGACGGGCTGGTCTGAGTATTTCACAATCTGCTCAGTTACTGGGATTTTCATGCACAACCATTTCTAGGGTTTACAAAGAATGGTCTGAAAAAGGAAAAACATCCAGTATGCGGCAGTCCTGTGGGCAAAAATGCCTTGCTGATGCTAGAGGTCAGAGGAGAATGGGCCGACTGATTCAAGCTGATAGACGATCAACTTTGACTCAAATAACCACTCGTTACAACCGAAGTATGCAGCAAAGCATTTGTGAAGCCACAACACGCACAACCTTGAGGCGGATGGGCTACACCAGCAGAAGACCCCACCGGGTACCACTCATCTCCACTAAAAATAGGAAAATGAGGCTACAATTTG